>JAYMTA010003988.1:0-13290 GCA_036897625.1 Pelargonium cotyledonis | reverse complement strand
CTAAAAATAGGCGTTGACTTGACTATTTTTTCTAAGTAAAATTTTAAGGTCTTAAACGCCGTCTGGTCTTTTTATCCTTAGTCTAGGACTAGGTCTCAATTCAAATTCAAGTCAAGGTAAGTTTTTGGATCCTCTAAGTATCTCTTGTTGAGCCTGTGCAGGGTAGTGCATCGTTAGGCTGATTCCCTGGTATGTGCCTAGGAAATAACCTCCAATGTGAAAATAGAATCTCCACACACAAACAGTTTTGAATAATCGAAAGCTGAATTAGACTTTCGCAATTCGTTTGAAAAGTGAAGAAAGCACGAAGAACAATTTTAGCTTGATTATTAATGTCAAGTGCTCGAATAAATAATAGTCTAACCGAACTGCGAAGATTTGATTCAACTTTGGATTATACAAAACTGTTTGTGTGTAGAGATCTCATTCTCATATCGAAGGTTGTATCCTGGGCACACACCATAGGCTAAGCTTAACGGTGCGCTACCTTGCGTAGGCTTATTAGGAGTTGGAGCACAATCAACTTACTCAAAGGATCCGAAGATTTACCCTGACTTGAATTTGACCTGAGACCTAGACCTTGACTAAGGCTAAGAATATATCAAACGACGACGTTTAAGACTTTGATTGATGATGGGACCAAACCGATTGAAACCGACCGTAATATTTTGTTAACCGATTTAGTCGGTTAAGTAGCCAATTTGGTCGGTGATTAGTAGTAAAGTTACAAACCACGATAACCTATTTATTCTAAAAAAATTACAACCATCTTTATTTTTTCGGTTTACAACATGAGGTTACTAAGTGGATCCATACACTCGGGGTTGACACATTTAAACCATTTTACCATACTCAGACTAATCATCATTCGAGATTTGTTAACGGTTGAAGCATTCACCTCTCACCATGAGTGTGTTAAATCAACTTTATTTTTCATAATAATTATTAATCAATATTAATTATTAAATCAGTTATTGCACTATAACAAAACTAGTATTATTATTAATTTGAAAGGGGAGAGTAATTAATACGTAGCTGATTTCAAGATGCGCACGTGTGGTTAATCCTAATATTCTATATATGATTATGATACGTACTAGTAGTAATTAACTAGTGTTTGCATAAATTCTAGGGGCTCGTGTATATATATTATTGTAATCTTCTTGGGTTTTGTTTTTCATACCCAAGTTGGAATCATAGATAGCACTAAAACAGGTAATTGTTTCAATTAGGACTATTAAATTAGTATTTATACCTTTTAAGTTGGTTTGATTGTAGCTCATGAAAGTAGTCAACTTTCATTAATATCAGAAATAAAATATTACATGATTCTTGAAAGATACTACCACCAAACTAGCAATTACCAAAAGATAACATAACATAATAAAATTAGGAAATAGAATCATTGACCTATCAACTACCACAAATTCAATCATAGACAAACTAGGAGATAATATCCTAAACCTCCAACAAAGGATTTTGTCGATGAGTGAAAATTTGTTTAGCTCGGGAGTTTCCCAAATCTGCAAGCCGGGGGCACTAGGCAAGCCTTGCCCCCCAACCTGTGAAACCAATGCCGAACACCGACATACTTTTTTCTCGTCCTGAATCAGATTGATAAAGATGTTAGCCGCCCCCAAACATCTTCAGTCTTCGCGGATTTGGACCCCCAAACCCTCTCCAAACCAGTTTTTTTGGCTCGTCTTCCAGCTGACCATGTTCTTTCATCTCTTATCTTCCTCCTCCTCCTCTTGAAAACCGCCATCAACCGTCTTTCCGGCTCCACAACTTCTTGAAGAGCAGGGTGAATCCGTGGTAATCGATCCACGTCCACCGGGTTCCAGTTCTTATCCGCTCCTAATCGAAGCCACAGAGCCTTAATGTGAGTCCTCCTCCCCTTTTGGTGTTATCATGAACACACCATATGTTCTAAGACTAGACGAACCACATTCCATCTTAGCACAAGCACAATCGCCACTTGCATGCCCTAACTTATCGCAGTAATAGCAAAATGTGAGAACTTTCTCATATTGAAAGTAAACAATATGATTCTCGGATTGAGCCACCTCCATCCTAGCGTTGACCCTAAGTGGGTTCCGAACATCCACACGAACTCTAATCCGGGTATACGAGTTCCAACCTCCTTTAAAATTGTTTGGGTCAAATTCCACATACAATTCCACTGCACTTTCTAGTTCTCAGCAAACTCTTTCTGTCATGTATCCCATCGGAAATTTAAGATGTTGATCTTGATCACATATATGTGTGTTTTTTTTTTTTTTGAGAAAAATTAAACAGAAGTTAGTTAGTGTAATATAAATACTAACTAACTTGTTATAATTTATATTTACAATTCATTTATAACTAATATGTTTAAAAAAAAACACACAATACACTCCAAAAATTCAAGAAAAACATGACACTCATTTTAAGACGAATGAAGTAATATTTCGTCAACATGATTTATAACTTTCAAATTCATAATTTAAGGCTAACTAGCAAAAATATTAGAAGAGTGACTTACAATCATGTCATTAACATCTAGACGATCCAGTTAAGAGATTTCTTCGAGTATGATCGGTTGTTCTTTCTTCATATCTTCTTGTTCTTCATGCTTTTGAATTTATTCTTTTTCTCCTTCATTTTTTTCAATTGAATCTTTTGCGATAATTGGAGATTCTTCATTACTGCAAATAGGCTTGCCCTCTTGCTCTCTAATTAAGTGATCACATGCGATAGGATCTAATTATAAGTCGCATCATGACTTCTTGTTGTATTAATATATTACCTTATTTATTAAAAGATAATCAATTACTCCATCCGTCCCAAAATAAATGTCTCGTTTGTCTAAACTTTTTATCTCAAAATGAATGTCATGTTTTTATTTTTAGGTTATTATATTATTGTTTTTGACATATTACCCTTACTACTTATGCACATGGACAAATCTGCACATGAGGTGTAGGTGGAAAAGTGGGATTTATATTAGAAACACACTAAATTATCTTGTACTCCGTAATTCTTAATTTTTGCAAAAAAATAAAAACAAGACACTCATTTTGAGATGGAGAGAGGATGATTTATCAAGACAGATTGTGACAAACAATTTAAGTGATTCAAATTTTTTTTGAAGTTTTGGGTACGAATCGTTATATGACAGCATGAGTTGAATTATTTGCGTTTAAGTGAGAGAGCTACCCTGCAACTCAATTGATAAATAAAAAAATCAATCATGATCTCCTCTAAAATTGACAAAATTAAAGAGTGATTTTTTCTTGCTTTAACCATTTTATTGAGATATTAGCCTATCATTGGGGACGCGAAAATAATTTGAACGTTGGGCTCAAATATGTAGTTGGGCCCACACTCTCCGATAATTGATGGGCCTTGGGCCCATCTCATTTCAAATCCATTACAAACACTGTTTCATTTTGAAGTCATGTGCCGGTCACGTGTTGTTACTGCAACACAAACCCGAACTAGGAGCCGTACGCTAACTCATTCACGGCGGTCACCAATCACCCCCAAACCTGTCCCCCAATATGACAACCCAACAACTCTCTGACACGTCATCAACCTTTTACCACCATACCGTTCTTTTTCCACGTGTCATGTATCTGATGGACTGTCACATTTCTTCGGTGCTCGTCTCAACTTCTGTCAAGCTGGGTTTTGCTTTTCGAAGCTATATCTCGGATCTTGAAGCCACCCTTTCACGGGTTGCTTAGCCCGCCACTCTCTCTCGCACTCCACTTTCTGTTTGGCTCCCGAGAAAGTGAAGGAAACTATTTATATATCGTCATGGAAACTCATCATCTTGTCACGCACGCCTCGTACCCTTTCTGCTTCTGTTGGCTGGACCGAATCAAAATTTGAGCGGGAACGTATTGTCCCTTTGATCCTTTTCAATTTTCCCTCGAAGGAGAGGTCCTGTCACTCCTGGGGAAAATTGGAATGTCGATTTCGCCAGTTCCGCTGTCCCACCATGGGTTGAGACTTTCGAGCCCAAATGCTCGTCCCCTTTTTGCTTCGTTGAGAGCCTCTTCCCGGTCTCGGAGCTCGGTGGAGTGCAATTGGTGTCGCTTGAAGAATCGTTCTGTGTCGTACGGTTCTCGTTCTCGGACTTCGACGGTGGTGAGAAACAGTGGTGATAGAATTCAGGATCCGCCACTGTTGGATGATTTCGTGGGCCGACATGTGAGTACTGTACTTGATATTTCTCTTACTTTTGTTTTTTGTGTGTGTATGTGAACATTTTTTGTTGATTGACTTGGGTTACTTTACTTATGGCAAGCCTTAGTGTCATTTAGCAGCAATGTGCAGCCAATTGGGATCATGGATCCAACACCTGATTTGTTGAGGTTTATGATTTTCCAATTCGTATTAGATGGTTATTGTGGAGAGAACTTAGTAGTTTACAAAATTAAGATAATGTAAAGATGTCCTTAATTTTTCTTATGTACTTGACTACTTGTATAGTGTTAAGGATGAGGGTCGAATGCCGAGGGTTGTGTAGGATCAGTTGTAATTACTCAAAATGGAACATTTGTTAGACAGATTATTGTTTGCAAACTGTAGTTTTGAAGTATAGGATAGTAGAAGTATTCAAGAAGCTCTATATGAGTTGGAAAATATGGTGTTAGGCGTGTTATATTTAGACTTCATTCACATGGAAAAGAAAAGGCGGGGATTGTGGGTGATTGGAAGTGCAGCAAAGATCAAGGACAAGTCCTAACTTTTGTTGACCTAGAGAAGGCTTTCCATAAGGTTCCTAAAGAAGTTTTATGATGGGTATTGGAGAAATATGGGTACATCATAAATAAACTAGTTTAATTACAGATGTGTGAAAAGGAGCATCAACTAGGGTAAAGACTAAAGACTAGTGGAAGAGTCAAGCGAGATTTTCCCATTACAATAGGATTGCATCAAGGATCTGCTGCAAGTTGTCATTGATGAGCTCACGAGGCTTCTTCAAGATGAGATCCATTGGTGTATGTTGCTTGCATATAATAACTCTCTCTTGGTTGACGAGAATAGATTAGGGGTTAATAAATATTTAATAAGATAGAATGAGAAAACTTTACAATCAAAGGGGTTTAGAATATAGAACCAAAACTGAATATGTGAACTGTAAATTTGGCAAGATTAGAGGGTGAATAGTGGTTCAATTATGCTAGGAAATAAGAAAACTGCTGAAAGTGATTGTTTTAGGTGTCTTTGATCTATAATTTAGAAATATGAGGACATTGAAGAGAATGTCATAAATAGAATAGTGTTGGAACTTGGATGGTCAAAGTGAATGAGGAATTCAAGAGTTCTTTGCGATAAAAAGAAATTCTCTAAAGTTGAAAGGAAAGTATATTAGATACACTATACGACCAAACATACTATTTGGCACTGAATGTTTGCTTCTCTAGAGGTCTCAGGTTCGAGGCTCGGTTGGTGCGCTTGCTTACTTAAAAAAAGAAGTTTAAATTCAATTGAAGGTAAGATGGATGGAAACCGTTTAAGAAGGTTTTTGGATATGTGCGGTGTGGGGAGATTATGGCCCCGTGAGGAGAATGAGATGTGAGAGAATTTAGTTAGAAGAAACTAAAAGGTGTAGCAAACCTAAGTTAACATGTGGCTTAACAGAAGAGATATCATTTGATAGGAGAAGTGGAGGAGGAGAATTCTCGTTGAGGATCTCAAAGAGCTTTCCTAAGAATTCATGTAGCTGATTTTAACATTGTTTGAGAAATGACTTGATTATTGGTATTGTTAATGATGCTGATGAACTATGAGTACTAAAAGGAGAAACGTGAAGATAAAATAATTTCTATTAAATTGACATTATTGAGAGAAACCAATCTTCTTTAGGAACTTTTGCAATTCTCTAATTGGAGAAACTTTGCCTTACAAGTTGTTTCTGTAGACATTTATTTTTAACCTTATCCTCTTTATTTTTTTTCCTGTTCAAATGATAGGTTGAAGGTGCATCCCGAAATCAGGAGCGAGATTTTGCTGGCACACCATATGTCCCTGTGTATGTAATGCTACCCGTGAGTCTTCTGATCATCTTTATTGGTTTGTTTTCTCAGTAGGGTTCATTTTCTTTTCAAATTTTACTTTTCCTATAGGGACCCTCATATCATGTATGTAAAGAAAAAACAGAAGGAAAAAATAAAAAAAAGAGCTTGTTGCCAATGCAAATGATCTTTTTCTCTTTCTTCAAAAAAGCTTTTCCTTATATATTGTCTATATGTAATGGCAGCTTGGTGTCATCAATATGAACTGCGAGCTGGTTAATCCAGATGACCTGCGAGAACAGGTAAGGATCTTGAAGTCCGTAAATGTTGATGGTGTTATGGTTGATTGTTGGTGGGGAATAGTAGAGGCACATGGTCCACAAGAGTATAACTGGAATGGCTACAGACAACTGTTTCAGATTGTGCGTGACCTTAATCTTAAGTTGCAGGTGAGTAATATTTTATGAAATGGAATATATTAGTTTTACTTCTCTCTTTCTATTCCCAGCCACTTTTTTGAAGTGTTGAGCTGTATAACCTCATATTTCTTGTTTGGTTCTGAATTCTGATATAAGTATTATAGTGAAATGGAATTAGTTCTTCACATAATGAATTTGGCAATGACATGAGACTGTCATGGCCTGTAGATTCTGATACATGGACATGTGAATGAGTTCAACGTTTCTGTGTCCCATACATGTCCAAGGCAGATACGAAGAAATACGTATTATCTTGAGTTCACGCACTCACACAAAAAAATGAGGAAAATAAATAAAAGGTATACGCAGCACATGTATGGGTCTGGAGTCCGTACGACATATTTTGTCGACTAAATTTTTTAACAATTAGTTTCCTTTGAATAGAAAAGTTAAATGGTTGAATTTATCTTTTGTATTATATTATTATTTTACTTATTTTATTATTTGTAGTGGCTTTTTTCTGTTTAATAGAATTCTCTTTTATGTAGATAACCAAAATGGATTATATTTATAAAAATATATATGATTTTTTATCATAGATGAGATATATATAATATTTTTAAATTTTTATTTAATTTTAATGAAATGTATTGTAACGTATCGTATCGTATCCTAAATTTTATATAAATTGTGTATTGCAGTGTCTGTATTGTGTCCTACTGCATGTCACGTTTCCGTATACGTGCAAGATAGCTTGTAGATGTACATCTGTATATAGAAAGTATTATATATGCCAGAGGTTTTCTCTTGCTTTCTATTTGTGCTATTTATTACATTCCAAAACAAAGAAATTAGGTTTATTCAGATGTTATAAGATCAAGAGCACTCCATCATGGTTGTTGAAGATTATGTTGTAATTGGGAGAAAGAACTTGATAATAATTAATCAATGTGATGGATTTAGTTTTGTGATAGATTTCTAGCAAGTAGGTTCTTTAGTTTCAGTTTTCAAGCTGCTTTGCCTTTGATGATGACACACTGTGGCATTTAAGTTGTTATCCAACCCAGTAGCCTATTATTACTTATAGATAAATTACAAAATATAGAAGGATAAAAGATTTCATGCACTACTTTGAGCGTAACTGATTTATTATTTAAACTTAAAAAATAACATTGATAAGCTTGATTTGGAAGCAAAGACTTTTATAGATTCTCTCTAAAAATCTTCTTGAAGTTTCCTTCGATCTTTATTTATACGTATTAACTCTTTGTGCTACTCAGTTGAGCCTGTTTCGTATAATCGTTGGTTATATTCATGAGCTGGCCAGATTTGTCAGTGCATTTGATGGGCTCTTGTATCCTTTTTGAAGAAATATCTAAATTATTGTGAGATAATATTGATGCAGAAATTTTTCTCAATTTGAAGTTGTTTCTGATTTCTATATATTATATTAAAAATGCAAACAGGTTGTGATGTCCTTTCATCAATGTGGAGGCAATGTTGGCGATGATGTACATATTCCACTCCCTCATTGGATAACAGAAATAGGGAAAGAGAATCCTGACATATATTTCACAGATAGGGAAGGAAGACGCAATACTGAATGCCTTACTTGGGGAATTGACAAGGAGCGGGTTTTAAAAGGCCGGACGGCTATCGAGGTATTGTGTTTGGCTCAATTCTTATGATTGTCATTGCACTATTTCCATCACCATCCTACTCTCTCACTCTCTCACTTTCCATATGCCCTAAACCATTAATTTCCGCTAATCCTTGAACCGGCTTCTGCATCCTCAGACACTAAAATTTGAAATCTGCTCTATACTTTTGTATCTCTTGTACAGCTTTAATACTGCACTTGTGCAATGCTCGATCTTATTACTGGTGTTATATTGAAAATGAATTGAGGCAGGTTTACTTTGATTACATGAGAAGCTTCCGGGTAGCATTTGATGAGTTCTTTGCGGATGGAATCATCTCAGAAATTGAAGTTGGTCTAGGTCCATGTGGGGAACTCAGATATCCTTCTTATCCTGCTCAATATGGCTGGAAATATCCTGGTATTGGTGAATTCCAGGTAGGTTTCTGAAATGATTTTTTAAAATAATTATCATTTCTGGGGAGAGCCTTTAGATAAGGTTTCCAAATAAATTAGTTGATGACCCTTATTTAAATCTATAGTCATGATCTTGTTCTTTGCTTCTTTAATTAGTTAGTGCTGATTAAATTGTGCATCTGTTCAATGCATTGATGCTACCTATTTTATGCAGTGCTATGATCGCTACTTAATGAAAAGTCTGAAGAAGGCAGCCGAAGTGAGGGGGCACTCATTTTGGGGTGCTGGACCAGATAATGCAGGTTCTTATAATTCCCGGCCACAGGATACTGGATTCTTCCGTGATGGAGGTCAATATGATGGCTATTATGGGAGATTCTTCCTTAACTGGTATTCTCAAGTTTTGGTTCATCATGGTGATCGTGTACTTGCTCTGGCAAATTTTGCTTTTGAAGGCACTGGCATTGCTTCAAAGGTGAGTGATCTTTGGGAGTCTTGTTTGTGAGAAAAATGAACTCATTCTGTCAAGTAACTTTTTCTGAAATAATTCATACTCTAAAATGCCTTTGTTATTCTTGAGTGCTAAGCAGTTATCAGGCATTCATTGGTGGTACAAGACAGCCAGTCATGCTGCTGAATTAACAGCTGGGTTTTACAACCCATGCAATCGTGATGGCTATGCTTCAATAGCAGCAATGCTGAAGAAGCATGGGGCTGCGCTAAACTTCACTTGTGTTGAGTTGCGAACTTTGAACCAGCATGAGGACTTCCCAGAGGCAATGGCAGATCCTGAGGGATTAGTTTGGCAGGTAAGCATGAGTGGGTAATTTTTTTCTTCTTCTGTAACTATCTGAAGATAGATTTAATTCATTATATATTATGAGAAGTTCCCTGTTTTAAAGCATGGGTATTTTACTAATGGTGTCCCTAAAAATAGGGAATGAAGTTCCAACTCTAATCATATAAGTTGATGGACGTCATGGTGATTGGTTGAGAATTCAAGTTTCCTTTGAAAATTTGAACGACTTTTAATTTCTGGCCTTGATGACATCAAAATAATATTTCACTACTTTTGCTGCCAGTTCAAGAATGCTCTTTTTCAGTTGCTTAAATTGAAGCACACAAATCAACTCAGTTGCCACTGAGAATGACTGATCATGGCTTGTTTCTTATAGCGTTAAATGTGAGACCTGCACAGTCACTTAAACCTAGATGTTGGTTCTGCATCATATCCATTCCATTCATGTATTGAGTATCATCTGATATGTTTTCAAAATTTTATTTGGATTTATGGATGCTTGTTTTATTTGATGTACGAACTATTTCTGCTTGTTAGGTGTTAAATGCAGCATGGGATGTTGGCATACCTGTTGCTAGTGAAAACGCTCTTACTTGCTTTGATATAGAAGGCTACAACCAGATCCTAGAAAATGCAAAGCCTTCAAGTGATCCAGATGGTAGGCATTTATCTGCTTTTACATACCTCAGGCTTTGCCCTGCCCTCATGGAGCAACACAACTTCAAAGAGTTTGAGCGGTTTGTCAAGAGAATGCATGGTAAAACCTGACTTTACCTTTATTATCTCTCAACTAGTTATTGCCTGTCGGCAATTGCATTTGACTAGTTTATCAAAACAGGCAACTAATGATGAAATGAATTTTGTGTCTATTCGGTCCCATCGCCTTAGGGCCTTTTGCGTGCTCTTCTGTATAACTAGGATGGGTTATATCTTGATAACAATAAAATTTATGGTACTGGAAAATAACATGATGTGGAATAGGATTGAATGTACAGTAAGAGGATCAATCTTTTGCATAAGAATAGTAATTGGATTGAATATTAAGATTTGATTTGACACAGCAGTTTGCACTTTTGGTTTGCAGGGGAAGCAGTTGCAGATCTTGAGAAGCATTAAGGAGGAGGATGATGATAAAAAGAGTTGCAGTGTGTGTGTAGGAGGTGAAATTTATGGGAAAAATCATAACTACTTGTTCATGTTTCTTGTAAGAGGATTGGTGTGTGTATCTTCTTCTGAGACAAGAAGTTATTGTGGATTTTGCCAAGTTAGATCCTTCAACCTAATTTCGGAAATAAAATTTTGTGTAACTAATGTTGTATGATACTCTTCATTAAAAAAAAACGTGTCGTGTTCATGTCAACTTTTATATCAATGTAATAATTATCTGCTCTAAACTTTTTGAGTTTGTTTTAACCAATGCCCACACTAGTGCAAAAAAAAAAAAAAAAAAAACACAAAAATTCATCATTAATTTTTGGAGGTAAAAGAGCAATTGAATTTATAACCATGTTGACATAGTAGAACATGTTTAAATAATGTGTTGTCACAACACAACTAGATTCTATACACAACTACATGTTTAATATGATATGATCAAACCAATCTCGATTATGCAAAACTTAATGAATAAGATAATAAACACACTAATATACAAAATCAATAGAAAGTGATTGATGTCATGGTATCAAGGTGCATGTCGAAGCATGATCGACTCTCCAAGAATGTCAAACCAATACTTTTGAAATTTTCATGCACGATCTTGATATCGTGGCATCCGACTATAGTCGTTCTCTTATCACTTTGTCTTTGCTAAAGCATTCCACTTTGTCTTTCCATGAGAAGAAAGGCCATTGTACGTGATGATCCCCAAGGAACTAGGAAGAGCACATACATAGTTTCTGCAATAGGTTATTATAAGGTCACATGAAGAGCAACACACATATCCTCTATACTTAGATTTCACAAGAAGTTTCGAGGCCGCAAGGAGAGCTCTACACCTATCCTTTATATGTAGTCTCCTCCAGAAGGTATAAGATCACAAAGAGAGCTTCACACCTCTTTTTCAAGGAGAACTCATACACCTGTAAGCCTCATCGTCTCTCCGGGTCACCTAAAAGATCCCCTCATGGTGAAGTCACTTCCAAATCTCCTCGATTTCCTTGTCGACTCACCTCAAAGACCTTCATCTCACGAGGTCGCCTACAAGACTTTACACTTACTAGATACACTAATACATTACCCAAAACGGCAGGTGCTTCTAGATGTTCCACTCCACCATGTAAGTGAGCCCCAAAGCGGATGACACATCTAAGAGGCGTGAACTCAAGCATCCGAGTGAGCCCCAAACTGAACCTCATTTATCCAACAATCAATTACACGTTGACACGTAATCACAAGTTTAGTTTGTAAGCATAAATACTCTCTCATTGGTAAGAGGAACGAATCCACAACTTATATTTGAGACTTTCTCTCTATAGAGTTATTCATAACTCTTGTACTTTTTAGTTGAGATTCTTATTAATTATCATGTTCGAGATAGTGTTCCAAAAACACATTTGGTCTTCATTTAACCGTGTCTTACCTTATGCAAGTAACATTTTCTTCACCAAGATCCAAGAAGCTCTCAAGATATTGGATTTATGACATATCTATAAAATAACCTTATTGGGTGGACAAAACGATAACATTTCATAGTGTGCCAAATTGATCTGAATCAAATAGGCGCATCACTCCTTCCTTAGTGAAGCATAAATCCGCATAAATGCAAGAATGAGGATGTGGGAAATGTAGCTCCCATACAGGTAATGAAAATGGGGCGGGGATGAATATGGAAAAATTGAAACCAACATAAGCTATCACATACAATATTTAGATAATTTTTTTTTGAAGGGTTTACTATGTTTCATTCAAATTTAATAGTATATTTAGTTTAATTGAAAATTTTATGTTGTCTTTTTAAAACTTGTAAGTTTTTGATTTTATATATTTAATATATAGTAATGATGCTACCTAAAAAATCACAAGTCTCTAAACGACTCACAAGGCGACTGACCCAGGCCCAAGAAACCTCATCCAAGGCCATGCCCTGGTTAAGTCACTACGTTGTTTGGCTTGAACAAATCAACCAAGACATGACTCAACCCATATGGAGGCTTGAAGAGTTCATTTTGGGTAGGAGCCTACACCTTGCGCCAGCTCTCTCGCCTAGGCTAGGTAACACAACATAGGTCATGCGACACAAAATAGATCAGGACCCTACAAAGGGTTCCAAGGGCATAACAAGACTCCATGGAGTCCACAAGTTACTCAAGAAGGCATAAAACACGAAGGCAAGCCTCACAAGCCTTAGGCAAGCCAAGGTCTAAAACACCTCAAGCCAAACCTATGAGCAAAATATGGCCACAACATTCAAGCACAATGCCGCAACATTGGTCACCCTATGCAAGATCAACAAATGAACAAGTTAGTCAACATAAACATAGACCCTCGTTGTCGTTGCATCTTGCTATCATGTCGCGACATTGGTCACCCTACATGAGGTCAACGGATGGGCAAGTTACTCAACGAAAACGTTGGCCCTTGTTGTTGCGACATTGGTCACCCTACGAGAGGTTAATGGAGGGGCAAGTTAGTCAACATAAACGTAGACCTTCCATGTCTCGACAATGCATTCTTACGTCATGGCATTGGTCCGTCTCAATCTCAATTAGCGTGTTTTCATGCCCTGGCACTCAATGTCAACTCCCCTTGACCACAGATGGCACCCTACGACTCCATGCACTTCAACAAGGCTGATATAGATATGGTTGAACACGGGCGGGTTGTCCGCCCTGTGGGGGAATATTTTTGTCCGCCCTGCTCTTCACGGGTCACCAATTTTTTATCCGGCAGCCACCCGTTCATCGTGAACTATGGGCTTACATAGTTTGGTAAGCCTAACCCAAGTATAAAATTGTTTAAATAAAAGCAATGTACTTATCTTATTAAATATTGATATAAAAATATCAT
>JAYMTA010003987.1:0-13291 GCA_036897625.1 Pelargonium cotyledonis | reverse complement strand
GGAAGATAAAAAAATAAAAGTGGGGATATAAATGTCATTCAGGAACCTTGAGACAAGGAAATTTGGCATGAATCACAAATACCACTTATTATATAGTATTCTCTTTCCAGCATATATGAAGGATTTTGGATTACATGAATTTTTATATTCCATTCTCTCTCATTTGACAAATTTTACCCAAATACAGTAAAATGTACTTTACATTTGACTTTGTCACTTTTTCATGTAAAATCGGGGTACCAAACGATACCTTAGTCTTATTAAATCTCCTACTCTCCTACTACTCTTGCTTATTCTCTTCTCTTCTCATTTTGTTTTTGATAGTTGGCATTCTTGATAGTTGAGTTGTTTTAGTATGGATGTAACTCTTTTAATTCAGTAAAAGTGTAGCAATTCTCCAACTCTTGTTCTTGTCAAGTTTCATTATAAATTGAGAACCTATCATTGGTGCTGAGGTTGAAAAGAGAAAGAAAAAAAACTTAGGCTACGTTTGGATTAGAATTTTGATGGGAATGGGAATGATTCTCATTCCTTCCATTCCCATTATCATTCCGATTCCCATGAAATGTTGTTTGGATCAGTTAAAGTATGAGAATGGGAATCATTTTTTTTCAATTGTTATTATCTTTAGTTAACAAAAATAAAAAATTGTAAAAATGAAATCAATCAAATTATTTGCACTTTTACAAGCATCTAAATAATTATACCAAAAAAAAAAAAAACGGTACTTGTAAAATTGATAAGCGCTACAATTTTTTTAATATAAAAAAAGCACTTCCAAAATTTGAATCGTCACAATTGATTTAATAGATCGAATTTGAATTAACGTATATAAAATCGAATTCGAAAACATAAATTCAAATTCGATGCGAATTTTGAATCGTCACAACTGATTTTGAATGTATATATGTGTGTGTGTGTTAATTAAATTCAAAATTCGATTCCATCAAATATGAACTTCTTTCAGATCAGATTGAAATTTTTGTTTATAAATATGAATTCGGAAACATAAATTCAAATTCGATGCGAAATTCGATTTGTCACAACTGATTTTGAATGTATGTATATGTGTCTGTGTGTGTGTCTATATATATGTGTTAATTAAAATCGATTTCATCTAATCCAAACTTCTTTTGGATCGGATTCGAATTTATGTTTGTAAATTTGAATTCGAAACATAAAATCAAATTCAATATGGAATTTGAATCATTACAACTGATTTTGGATGTACATGTGTGTGTATGTTAATTGAATTCATAATTAAATTTAAAATTCAATTTTATCTAATTTGAACTTCTTTCGGATCGAATTCGAATTGTAAATCCTAATTCGAAAACATAAATTCTGATTCAAAATTTGAATCGTCACAACTGATTTTGAATGTACATATGAGTGTGTGTGTATACATATATTTATATAAATATGTGTGTGTATTTTATAAATTCGTATTCAAACTGAAATTCGAATACGAAATTGTTTCTGAATTTTTGTTTTCATTTTTTTTAGTTGTTTCAAAATTTTTGGTTATAAATATTCATTATTTGAAAATTTTATAGTTATAATAATATTTATTTCAAAAAATTATATAAAACAAAAAAAATGATGTCAATTGAATATCCAAACACAAACATATAAATTTTTAAAATTTATATCGCAAAATAAAAAGTAAAGACACGAGAATGAAACAAAATTGACTTTGACCCTTCTCTTCTAATTTATCATTATTGATATGATATTTTTTTGTACCATCTTTTCAATGCTAGCTACTAGTTCAGCTCATCTCTCGAATACTACAAAATTTGTAGTTTCGGGTTTCAATTTTGTTCCCATCTGTCTCGTCAATCTATAATCATTGTGGCTGGATTTATTATTTGCATTCATTTCTATTAGCTACTTCTTTTGAATTCGGATTATATGTTTGTTATATATTGTAAAAATTTGAATAAAAATAATGAAAGTAGCTATATGTGCTTTCAGATACATCCATAAAATTTTGTTTAGACATTAAGATTTGTAAATAATTGAATAAAATCAAGTAGTCATAAAAGTGTACACAATAAATTATATCTACGTCGAAATAGTATGGACTATAATACGAAAATATTAATATATATTTCATGAAACTTAAACTAATTTTTAAAATATCGACTTAACGTTAAAGAGATATCATAATAAGAGAAAATAATGCTATGATCGCCTTTGAAAATAATAAAAATTCTTCCCAAAGATGAGAAACTTATTATACAAAGAGTGGAGCTGGGGGTTCTGGCTCGGGTTGGTAGGGGTAGGGTTGGTCCTTGGTAGCCGGCGAGGGTATTTGTAGGATTTTCGTTTGTCTGTAATGGTTTGCTATTTAGGTTTTTTCTTTTCCACTTGTTTTTTCTTTTTGGTTTGGTACCTCTCTTTGGGGCGTAAAAATCAAGTACTAAGTTTCGGTTCTCCGAATTTCTAGGCAAATTTGGTTTTCAGATTCAGTTTTTGCTGTAATTTAACGTGATAAAAGTAATAATAATCTTTAGATTGTTATTTTCCAAAAAAAAACTAAACTAACGAGTTTAAAAAACTAAAGATAGAAATTATAATGAATAAATAGTTGTTAAACCACAACATGACTTTTAATACTCATCAAAATATATTTTTTTAATGAAATACTATTTCGTTAACAATCAACCGTTTACTACAAACTCTATCATAAATAAATATAACACAGAACCAAATATAGTAAGCAAAAATTGATTTATGTATGTATGGTAAAAAAAATTGAACCAAAAAAAAAAGTAGCTATGGTAAAAATTTAATAATAAATAGCTGGAAAAAAATGAAACTCATTAGTACTTTACGATTTAACCTAGTAACTTATCAATAAGGCAATTTTCATAGACCTCTTGATCTTGTCCATCAATTTACTTTTACAGCAATGACAAGAACAAAAATTTCTCCGACTTACCACTTCGGTCAAATGATTTTTCCTGATTTTTCTCGAAAAATATCGAAAGAAAACATGTGCAACAAATAAAAAAGGAAATAAGATGAGTGAGCAAAAACGCGAAAGTGGTTGCGAAAAATGAAGAAGAAGGCGCTGTCTAGAGTTAAAGTGACGTGCACAAAAGAAGTGAAAAAGAACAGTCAAATCAAATTGGTTGAACTGTGATGGTACCCACCTGGGCTCTGCTCCTACTGAAGTGTATAAGTTGTGGGTCCCACTTCCAAACACGGCCACGGCTTGTTGTTGTTGTTGTTATTGAAGCCAAGACAACAAATGGGTCAGTCACAGTCTTTGGTCTCGTCTCGTGGGCTCGTTTTGGTTCAGTTCTCGTTTCTCTGAGTTCTCAAATATGGTTGACTGTTTGACCGGAAAAAGTGATGAGATGAGATCGGACGGTTGTACGGTGTGAATTTGTGATATTGGATAGGAGCTTTCAATTTGTAACTGTAGAGATGCTGTGTCTCACGCTCACCTAACGGAGGCGTACCATGCACGCCAATCATTTATTATGTCCTTCTCAAATCTAATTATGTGGAGTTCTGGATTGAGTTTAGATCATGTAATAAATTATAAATGAAATAGACTCAATCCAATCGAAGTATTTACCATGTATGGTTCAATCTCTTGTGACCCGAGAAGCGATTCGTTGAGTTTGCGAGAGTAGGTTGTTGGATCTTATTGTTGAGTTACATGCGCAGAAGTAATATAAGTTTTACGATCGAATGAGTGGAAGACGCTGATGTCACCAATTTAATCTTTTGGGATATAGACAACTTAATAAAGGATAAATTACAGATTACTATCTTGAACTATACATGTTTGACACTTAACTATCCTAAACAACTATTTTAACACGTAACTACCCTAAACTATCTCAAAACTCATTTCGTTAGATAAGTTTGACGGAAAAAAATCATTTAAGTGATCATTGCAGGTCGGGGGAGAGGGAGATGCCAATGCCTCTAGTTTCATCATTTAGGATATATACAACTTAGTTGCCCAATTTAATAAAATATTGTTTACGTTTATTTATCGATCTGCAAACCGAGTTGATGATGTTTTAATTAGGTTATAATAATTTTTGTATGACTTGTTTGAGTGAATACGGCTTCTAGCTCCACATGATATCAAACATTTGTTAGCTTGGGACATTGAATGAATAATAGATGCAAGTTTTTGTCCATAAAAAAAAAAAAAAAACATGTATAGTTCGTTTTGTTATTGGATTGGGATGAGTTGAACTTTTTGGTCTGATATGCTGATTTTGACTAAACCAAGTTAAAGTTGAGAAAATTTACAATCTAGGCAATATTTTCAATTTCGCTTCTTTATATATTTTTGAATAAATCTTTAAATTTAACGTTACGACTAATATAACAAAATTTTGAAGAGACGGTAACTCGGTGAATATATGTCATATCAACAAATCATTATTATCATATGTTGTAGTACAATTTATTGACACAAAACTTTCACAAAATTGGCAAGACATGCATTTGTTAGCCACTACATACGTGTCCTTGACCATTGCTGCTCACAAAGTTTATCACTGTTACTTGTGTTTGCCCTACATAATTAGTCACATAAAAATGGAGTTAAAATCTAGAATAAAATTTGGAGTACAAGCATGGAGTATTGTCTTTAATATCTAAACCCTCCACGTGTGTACCACTTTTTCCCAAAAAGTATTATACTTGATAAACTTTAGTATCTACTTCATTAACAATTTTGGTACTCATTTTTATTTTCTCCGAAGAAGCAACATTGTCCTGAGCTGGCTAGTGGCTCCATCATCATCAAGATAATACCAAATCCAAATCCAAAATTTTCTGATTCCTAGTGCATAAGCAAATATTAACATTTATTAATTTAATTTTTTTATGATTTGGCCTTTTACTGTACCACTTCGTTTTCTTCTTTTATTTTATTTTAAATTAGATTTTATATGATTAAGAGGCAATGAAAATTCAACAATTCACTAAAAGTCTATAGTTGTCTTGGTACGTGGCATCTACAATGGTGTACATAATATGTCATACAATACGATACGGTCCTTGTATTTTATTATAGTTTATGGTGCTTTTTGTACAAGGAAACTATATGGAATTAGGAAGGTTCTATTTTGGAAGGAGAAGCTAAATAGAGACAATGGCATGCACGAGCGTGAAGGTACACCAATTTTCTAACTACTTCTCTAAGCTTGGTTAGTAGCTCAAGAAAATAGATGTTATATGGACCAATTATGGTGATTAAGGCTTCGAGAGAGATAGAGCTTACAGTTTGGATCCAAACATATATGTTTTAAAAATTCGATCCGACTTGAAACCGATTTTGTATGAATTATTATTCATCTTATTTTAAGAATTCGAATTTATTTTAATAAGATCATTCCGATTTGTGAAAATTTATCTAATCCAAATCTTTTTTGGATCGGGTATCGATGATTCTTTGTCAATCAAAATCCGATATGAATTGCCACCTCTAACAGTAGATGTGCATGATTAAAAGTTTTGTTTTAGTGTTTATAAAGAAATGTTATGATATTTCTCTAGTGTTCATGTCAAGTTTTGTACATGTCAAGTCTTATTAGTTGACCTCATTTCCTATGGAAATTTATGTAAAAAAAATTGCCACATATTAATGCATATAACTTCGTACTTTTCTTAATCATGTAAGCAACTTCTGACATGTTCTAAATGATTGTAACAATTATTAGTTTATAAATAATACATTACTGTTATAGGCGCATATAGTTATAAGAGCAATAAAATCTTTGGCGCGATATATATACGCCACATCATTAAAATTTATCCGAACTAATAAAAACGTTTTGCGCCCAAAATCCACCAGACAATCACAAAAAAGAGCCAGACAACTAGAGTTTTAATGATCATTCGTAGTGTCCTAGGATGTGAAACGATGATAAGTCGGCCACGCCGGCTGTGAATGAAGATTACTCAGCACTAATTATATATAGTATTGGTAATTAAAAATGAGGTTAAAAGTTTAATATTTAAAATAGTTGCAATCAGCTAGGTGTCGCTGCGAGGCGAAAGTTGAGGTGGTGTGGTAGATAAGAGATCTTAGAAATCAAATCGTTCCTGAAACCTAACCCAATAATTATTTGATTATTGCCTAAAATAAATTGTTTTGTTTGACTAATAGTAATCACTGTGTTTAGGGATTAGGATTAATTACTTCAATATGGATCTAAATAGCCGAAAGACGTAGAGCCTAGTGAAGAGGTCAAGGTTGGGTTGCATCATCCCACAAAACTTATCTGCACTTTACAGCTTAATTAAACATCTTTTTAATTACTCCTTTTTTACCGTCTAATCCATAAAGCTTCAGAAACTTCTGCTACAATATATCTAGTTTAGATATTCTCTTGAGCACTCCCATGAAAGATGTACAATTTAGAGTTGCCAATTTAGAGACAAATTATAACATTCAAAACTCAATTCGAGTCAATCAAATTGGATCAGAGGTAAAAACAAAAAAAAAAAAAAACTATTTGATCAAACATATTAAATCATTTTATGTTGACTTTTAATAAAAATATTCATGCCCATTTTGAATTGAATCCGTATTGCTCATTTTCAATCTGAAAACCAAAAATTTTCAATTTGAATTTGATTTAAAGTTTGCATTGTCCCCTCAAAATTAAAACAACTCGTTTCCTTGCTCTCTATCCAAGGCCGTGAGCAGACTAGTCAACTAAGGTAGGAGGCTCGGTCACCTTGTTAGACTGCTAGGGACGAATCTAGGAAGAATATTGTGGAGGCAGTTGTCCACACTGAATTTCTCTTTGGTGTCGGTCTTTGAAAAGATGATCATCGATACAAACTATTGACACTTCATGCATGTATAGAATCGTTTTGTTAGTTGTGTCCATCTATGTTGGCCAATTTATATTATTGTTTTGTTTATTAAACTTGATTCATGAACTTAATTAACTACCTCTTAATATTTTAATTACACTTAATATATAGTTTAGAGCATTAGCAAATCTTTATTTTGGACAATCATTCAAGGTCGATATCTCAAATTCTGCGTACATGCGATTCATGTGTAGTTTTGTTGCATGTGTAACCATTAACTTAATTAATCACTAGTAATTAAACATGACAGCATTGAAAGCAAATTAAGCAGCAAATCACAGCACGTAACCACATTCTTTCAACACTAACAACACCACTTATCAACATAATTAAATTTAATTTCGAGATTATGCTCTAAGTTCTTTGAATTCTTGAGATAAAATTAAGAATAAATCGGAGATATGGATTATTCTATCAACGAACAATAGTGGGTTAGTTAATTTTTATTATTTTTAAAATAAAGAAGTAGCCAAAACTTAATTAATTAAAGGCATTAAGTCCAATGATTAGAGTGTAGTGAAGTGTGTTCCTAATGATGAGACCCATAACACAAATTATATAGTTATGCCCATATGGGAGATTCTTATGGCTTTTTTTAGCATAATTATATTAATCATATTTTTGTAGCTTTGAAAGCATTTGTTAATTAATGAGATTTATTTATATATACATATATGAATAATGAATCCTCCCACAAAATTGGTAGCTTAGTGCTTCAATGGCCCGCTTCTAATTAGTTGCTCAAGATTCTTCAAAAATCATGCCTTTTGTAAAAAGATTAAAAAAAAAACCTAATACGTCAAACTTTAATATAACATATAATTGCATGGAATTGGATGTGCAACAAAGATGTATCACATTTGAATTCATTTCATGTTGTGCATTATACATGCATATGTTGGATAAATGTTACACAAAATTTTATAAGGACAACTGATTTAAACTTGTGTTTTTGTCCTAATTCCCAATCTTGATTACGATAAGGAGACAAACGTCCTTCTTGGGCTTCTTTAACCTCGAATTAATCAGGGTAGTTAGTATATAGATTAACTCAATTAATTTAATCTCATTTATGGATTGTAGAAATGTTCAATATAGGTGGTCACTGGTCAAGTATATTTTGAAAATACTATATATTTTATTTATTTCTTACGGCGAAGGAAGCACACAAAAAGAACTTGGGTTATATTTTGTTTTCACGTTTTACTTTTGTTGCATGCTGAAAGCTGCATGTGAGATTTAGGTATTGTCTTTTTCTTTGAACTCTTCTTCACTACCAATTACAATTCTTTATAATATATCGAATAACAATATGGCCTTTTTTTATTTATTAATATTGTTATTATAAATATATATAAGATGATTAAATTTCATTTTTCTTAATATCACTTTTAATAGAAAAGAAAAGGAAGCTTGACTCAATTTTTATAAAATATAAGTACGCTCTGAAATTATGATATATGGTTTTACGTTTTAGTTTAATAATAATTGCAAGTTGATAAAATTTGTAGTTTTATAATCTTAAGAGTTTAATAATTGTAAGTTTGCTATTTAGTGATGTCAAATCCTATTGTCACTTTGCTTTTGCCATTGAAGCATGATTCAGATATATCAACATTATGGATAAAATTATGATTAGCCAAAATTATTTAAGTAGAGAGGACTAATTAGTTGACCACATCATCTGCAAAAATATTGGTTAATATATATTAACTTTTTTATATTATGGTCCAAATCTCTCTCAGCCCACGAATAACCCCATGCCTAATTAAACTTGTAATTAGAAAGAAAAAAAAAAAGATTGTTCTAGAGAGAGATTGACACATATATTAGTAAAATTAGAGTTTATAAACTTTAAAGTTGCTCAATAGTCAATAGTGACCACTTGAATAGTATGTGACCCAATCATTAGAAGAGAATGCTCAAACTTTGTCTAATCCAAACCCAACAATAATTTTGTGACATAAACGTACTGTAAACACACTATATATGATTGCAACTTTGATTGAAAATACGCTCTAAAAATGATTTGACCTAGAAACTCTAGGTCATCAACAATATATAAATATGTAAAAAGACAATGGGCATAAAAGTTGCGCAACCCATTATATTAAACTCAAATACAAATAAAACGTAAATTGAGTTTATGAGAGATGAATACATGAGAGAGTAACGAAGAAATAGAATATGGAGTGCATGCGGTGTGTTTAGTTAGATGGCAAGTTTTTATCTTGAGAGATGATTGAGCCTGTCGGCCATATGTATATATAATGTGTTGTTTGCTTTTACCTAATGCAATGTATAGGTGACAACTATCATATGACTTTCACCTACAGTTTAAAATAAGAAACGGTGTGACTAGCCATCCTCCGACGTTATTACTTCGAAAAAGGTTCAGATTAGATGAACACTTACGTCTAACTTTTTTGTAGAGTCACTTAGTTAAGTCGATCGAAGTTTCAGTCTTATTAATTTGAAAACAACAGTATTATAATTTAATGTGTTTCAACTTCTAGACAGTATCGTTCATATATAAAAATATAAAAATATTTGCTAAATGACTGGCTACTAGTGTGTGTATATAACTATATATGTATCTATATATATGTATATTATAATTTAGGTACTCTACTCACGAGTCACTACCTCCAAAGGCTTAATATTGGTGGACGTCCACATGTAGCTTAATACTCTACTAATTATTGGGAATTAATTAAGATGGCCAAATCAGTTTAAAGATACCAAAAGAGTTAGACAAATTTATAAGTTTATATTGTACTAGATTTTTATTAAGTCAACTCAACATTTGGTTTGGAGTTCCAAGTCAGAAATATTTGTGGCTAGCATTAATCCACGTGTCAGATTCCACTATTTGCTGACTCGGATTAGCCACAAAATATGTAGATTGGAGATCAGTTTTTTGTTGTTCAAACATAAATGTGAATTAATTAATTTTTAGAGAGAATAGGAATCTTAAGCAATTGGGAAATAAAAATGAGATTGGCTGTTAGATTAAATCATTCATTTCATTTTATATTTACATTTTAAACTTTTTAAAATTAGTGATTGTATATTTTTAATTACAAGTGGCATTGAGTATATAACCATATATTAGAGTTAAACTCGTTACTAATAAATATAAATACACTTCTATACTCCAAAATCTATGTTGCCGACTACCGTTGTTCAATTTATTTGACGGCTTAATTATATAAAATAAACGTTTTTAAACATATAATTATTGTAAACAAACATACGATGTTGCTGCAATAAATAAAAAAAACCATATGATGTTATTGTTTATGTCTACATGTCTACCTATAGTAAAAACTATTTTTTTACCATTTCGCTTTTATCATTATGCTAAAAGACATTGTATTTCTCCGATGAACCTGATTGTGATTGGTAGGCCCGAGCCTCTTTGCCCCGGCCTTTATGCGCTTCCTAGTGTACAATGTACTCGGTGGTTATGCGTAAGAAGTACGGAGCTAGGATGCTTCCACATCAACGCGCCAAAGAATCTTATTCCGACCGTACTTTCGTGTAAGAGATTAAGTGATCGATTCTTTTAAGATGTTCACCGCTCCTTACAATTTTAACGAAATTACATGAATATTAGCGATTAATAATGAGATGACATATTCTTAATTGTTTACCTCATTAATACCGCACACCAAAAGAAGCTAGACATAGCACTTGTGGATTATTTTATTTTATTTGGATTTTTCTATTAATATATGAAAGTTTTATATTAATTATGTAATAAATGTGTGTTTCAAATTTCACGAAATTGGGTCTAGTTGTGCAATGGTGTATAAAATCCAACTATATCTATATTTGACCCCTTCTAGGAAGCAAGAACTCTTCCGTCTTTATCGCATTTGAACCATACAAAGTCAAGTGTTTCGATCAATTTTTTATGAGACAACAGTTTTGGTTTTGTTTTGAGTTGGTGGTCTAGTGCGAACTCTTTTTAATGTAACATCCAAAGAAAACATATCACATTAAATTCAAATAAATGAGCTGACATGAAACATCATTGATTATGGTAAACATGAGTGCTACACAAAATTGGTAAAATGCATGGCCTGCAACTGTGAATTTATAAAATCAATATTGGTGTTAATTTATTGAAATCGATTTGTTGCACTAAATAAAAATATAATGAGACAAAATGTGAAGAAATAGAAGTGTTCAATGACTACATTCCTGACTTCATTGATAATAAAATTAAGTTGAAAATAGTGAATGATACAAAAAAAAAAAATATGAGCAAAATAAAAGCAGCAACTAGCGTGATGATGTGTTAAAAGTGACACATTGAAAGAAATGTGTTTGATATACAAATAAGGCAAAGACATTACTTTAAGAGGCATGATTTGAAATTTTTGTCAGTGGTGGTCCTCGATTCTAGTTTCTTCTTCTTTGATATTTATTAAATGGGTTTAAATTGATTTGTGAAATTGACTATCATGCGGTCAGCTTTTCACCTTGTCCAAATTTTAGGCACATTGTTTTTTTTAACAGCAACGAGACATCATACTTAAAATAATAATGGTTTTAACTTTTTAAAGGAAGCGTCATCTTAAAACTCACGCCACAAATCCTACCTCATACAGTCGATAAGAAGACTCGAAGTCAAGACCTCATAGAAAATCCAAAATAATATTAACATTTAATCCAACATCTCTTGATACGTTGCTTGTTTGTTGTTTGTTTAAGAAGTTTTTTGGATTCGAGAGGAATTTCTTGATTTTCTCCCAATTGGTTGGACCATAGGCGTTATGATTTACTTCACGGGCGAGGTATCTGATTCAAGTCTAGGATGGCCTAGCTGAGCCTAAGAAAATGATCCAACAGCATGTGTGTTTATTTGGAAATCGTTATTTCAAGTGTCAGAGTCGCATGTAAGATAGGCCTGACAACAATTTTCTTAGAAAGTTGGTGGCTTTGCACCTCCTGCAATAGTTTACTTGGGATTGATTCACAAATTTGCCCATGATTTTGCAACAGTTGATGAGTAAAATAACCCTAAATCATAGTGTCGATTGGGAGATTTGTTTTGATTTTGTTAACCAAGAAAAAAAAAACACAAAAGGGTTGACTACGACTACATTTGAGTCAATCTCGGATTTAGATACGTACATATTTTCTCTCTATCATAGACCGTTCTAATTTCACAGTAAACATATAATTAGTGTACCTCACTATTCTAATACGTGTAAACTCTTCAAGGTCGTTGATCATAAAAATAAACTTTGAGACAGCCCAAAGAAGTCATTAGTCAAGTATTCTATTGTTGAGCCCAAATCAATATATGACAAATTAATGGGCCAAGACTATTACTGAGGTGCTGAATCCAGTTTCAAGGGTACCTACTTTTACGGCCCGCTATTGATTTTTCTCTTGAAAATGAGAATTTTTTTATCAGTTGATATACACAACAAAATATAAATCTCCCATTTTAACCCCAAATCCCACTTCATACTGTTGGTAAGAAGACTCAAAATTGAGATCTCAATGAGAGTTCAAATCGTTTAAACTGTTTAACCCGATATGTCTTGATTCATTAACAATATTTTCTTCTTCAGAATTATTTGATTAGTTGATGATGTTACTGTGACATCACCATTATGAAAACTGAAAGGAGAACCACGTGTTCTAAATCGAAATAGGTTTTGTAATTCTAGGCTGAAACCAAAGTCTCTATAGACCTAACGTAAAAACGAAATATTCTTAAAATTAAAACACTATATGAAATGTACTCCATTTTTTATAATTGAATTTACTCTACTGACTTTCTAGTCTTTACACAAATATTACCCGATATTATATGTTATAAACTTTGTACAAAAATATTTGATACATCGTACGCCCACCATAATTTAATTATAAGTTTTCAATTGAAGAATTGAAACCATTGAATTTTTTTGACTATTTATAATGTTATATTTATACCTAACAGTGTTTACATTGCATGTAGATTCATTTTTGACAATTTAAGATGGTTCAAATTTCAAATGGAAGATTCAATCTTGATAAAATATATATATCCAAATGCTTTCTTTTTTTTTTTAAATGAAAATACTTTATTTTATTAATAGATAAAGACGAATACATATAATTGTTTCAACTCTAGAGGGGTCCGAACCAGACATGTACATAGGAGCTAAACGCCCTATAATCGCAGGTTTGATCTAAATGAGGCATAATTCAAACCTCAATATAGTTTTGATCAAAAACAAAGAAACCAACAACTAAAACCAAGTAACCAAGTTGTGATAGCGAGACCCTACAAAGCATCCCGGGTCCTAACACGAGACCCACGAAGGCAAAAACAGAGCGAGACATCCATGTCTCTGTGAACCACACCCTCCATGCTACCACCGGCCACCCCACCATCTATAATTGCGAATTCCCTCCC
>JAYMTA010003986.1:0-13291 GCA_036897625.1 Pelargonium cotyledonis | reverse complement strand
TTATACCAAGTCAGTTGAGTTAAAAAAAAAAAAACAAAAACTTTAAGGGCTAAAACTATAGGCGAAATAAGGCAGGAGTTAAAACAATAAAAGTGACCAATCCAAGAGAGGCAAAATTAAATAACCCAAAATAATATATGAAACATTACTTCATAGTTTTTTTATTGTCCTCTACATACTTCACTTGTGTGAAACCTATAAGAAAAAAAATCATTAAACACAATAATCAAATATCAAGTTAACCACTAACATCAAATTTTAAGAAAATAAAAAATATAAGATAAATTAGATATATAAACAATTGGAGCGAATCATGTAATTATAACTGTTGATTTTTTTATGGGTAAAATGCCACAGGATCCCTTGGATTTACCAGTTTTTTGGATTTAGCCCTTAATTAGGGTTTTGTATGGTTACCAACCTTTATCTTTCCATTTTTGACAAAAAGGTCCAACTGACCCGATGTAGCCAGTTTGTGACTGCCCCGTTGGCCCAGATGCCGGCTCGTCCTGCCACGTCAGCCCGCGTTGCCACTTCCTGATGCCACGTCGACGAATGGATGACGCAGAAAAAAAGCCCCAAACGGCGCCGTTTTCATCCTTTCGTTTAAATCCAAAACGCAACCACGATCTTCTCTCCCTCTTCTTCGTACGACGTCCTCCCTACAAAACAAAAGAACAGAAAAAGTTAAAGGGTTACAAAACGAAAAAATCAGAAGATCTACACGCTTGGTTGATCAGTAGAGAGGGAGACAAAGGGCGAAATCGAGAGTGAAGGTGGTTCTGGTTGTTACATTGAAGAGGGGGAGACGAATGTTTGGAGAACAAGGGTGCTTCCATTGAAATCAACCATTGGTTTCGAAGCTTGAAAGGTAAGTTTCATGTGTGTTCATTGATTTTCAAATTTTTGGTTCAATATATGGTCATCTTGTTCATATTTTAGTTGAGGAATGCTCTGTTATTGGTAGTTGAACATAAAGTTTAGACCTTTGGTGCATATGAAATAGCTACTGATTAGGGTTTAGTTTGTTAGTGATAGAATGGTTGGTTTTTGGTGATTTCTTGTTGTGCAAACAATGAATTAGATGCAATTGTGGTTTAGTACGTACATTGATGTGTTGTATCATTTTTGTTGAATTTGGTCTTTATTTGGCTCTGGTCTGAACTGATGTGCAGGGCAACAATGGGTGAAAATTCTGGTAAAGTGGATTTTTTGGTGAATTGCAATGGTGCATTTGTAGGAGAATGAGAGAACATGATTTATGTGGGTGGAGAAGTCAAATCCATAAGGGAAATTGATGTTGATTATGTGGGTTATTTAGAGTTTCCTGCTTAGTTTAAAGAGAATGGAATTCCATACAAAGAAATGGATGACATTATGTATTTGAAGCCAGGTAGTGGTGAGATGGTTTGGGATTCCTTGATCCGGATTACAAACGACAAAGACATAAACCAGATGATGGATGCATATGAGGGTTTGACACAATAGATTGTTTTGTATATCAAGCATAAGGGTGTTAAGGATCATGAATCCTTTGATTTGGAAGAGTTGTTATCAACTGAAGATTGGGCTGCTGTGGCTGAGGATGACAGAGCATATGAGGCTGAAGTTTGTTCGAAAAAAGAGACCGAACAAGATGGAAATGAAGATCAAGCAAGGGAGGCAAAGGTTGGAGGGACTGAACAAGCAAGGGCAGAGGTTGAATAGGAAGGTGGTGAAAAAAGATGGCCATTCATAGACTACAAACACATGGAAGAAGATGGGATAGAAGATGAGTTGGACGATAAAAAATCTGAAACTGAACATCGCAAGGTGCATTTAAGTGATGAGGAGATCGTGCCTGAGTTATCTGGCAATGAGGTTGAACAAAACAATGATGATGGAGATGACCAAGCAAGAGGAGATCAACAAAGAGGGACTGCCAAGGCAAAAAAAAAATGCGAAGGAGGAAAAAGAAGGGCAAGGCAGTAGAGACAAAGGCTGGTTTGGAGGAGCCGAGGTTCGTTGATGATGTAGATTTGGATCCGTACTCATCGGGCGATGATGATCCTAGGCCGAGACCTCCTATGTATATTCCTAACAAAGACATTGACAACTATGCGATGAAAGAATATGAAGATTTTGGGAGTGCAAAAGTATTTAGAGAAATTTTCAGGGATATAGCAATTTGGGATGGCAAGTGTGTTAAGCTTAAGAAGAAAGAGACAACAAGAATAACAGTGAAATGTGTACATGAAACATGTCTGTTTCTATTGCATGCTAGTTTAGTGACCGATAGTGGACGATTTATGTTGAAGAAGGCTAACTTTCAGCACACAAGTGCAGCGGATTACAAAGTTGTCCCCGTGACATCTAGAAGGGTTTTAAAAAAATTTGTGGATAGGTTGCAGTCCAACCCAAAATATCCGGTCTCGTCTATGATGGAAGACATTGCGAAAGACTACAACGTCAACATTAGTGTGTATCAAGCTTATAAGGTGAAAATGGATGCGATGGTAGTACAAAATTGAAGGTTTATTCTTCTACAAATGTGCACCTGAGAACTACAACTAAAACAAACAAAAAAATCATGAATCTAATCATGGTAGTGGTAGTGCCATTACACTACAATTGTTATCACCAGCAAACCAGTTCTTACAAACTATCACAATCAACATAATCATAAAAGCTTAATCATCAACATCAGTCTATACATCTTGTTACCCATCTTCTTCAATCTAATCCTTTCATGTTCCATAGCTTGTAGATGTTTAGTTTTCGATATTACCAAGTGCTTCTCCAATTTTGCATTTTGCTCCTTAAATGATTCAATCTCATTCATCAATGAACTCATGTGATGTCTTGGCACTTTCATCCCATACATAATTGAGCTCCTAGCAGCATCCTTGTCCAAGTCAACCCAACCCCCAAAATAATCACGATATATATCCCTCTACAAATCAAACCAGCAAAAATCAATCAAATTTGTTAGTTCCCATCAACAATTAGTTTCCATAACACATAAACTAATCCAAATCAAGTAACACAACCACTTACTTATCCCATAATATGAACAACCATAGAAAACTCTTCCAGGATTCTTCTTTGTCTTTGACAATCTAATCTTAGCTCTTAACCCACAATAGCAAAATTGCTCCACATCTGAGCAATAATCATAAGAAAAATCTTTAATCGAGCTTCCCTTCAATTCATTGGTGCCAGATTCCATTTTTTCTGGGCTAGGGTTTCAATCTGGCTTCATAGTTGTATAATCAAAGATGAAAGAGGAGGTAGAAGAAAAAGAATGAGGGGCTCTTCGTGTTGGAGCAAAACGACGCTGTTTGGGGATTTTTTTCCACGTCATCCATTCGTCGATGTGGCATCATGACGTGGAAGAACGAGCTGGCATCTACGCTGACGTGGCAGTCACAAACAGGCTACAACGGGTCAGTTGGACCTTTTTGCATAAAATGGAAAGATAAAGGTTTGGAACTATGCAAAACCCTAATTGAGAGCTAAATCCAAAAAAACAGGTAAGTCCAAAGGATCCTGTGGCATTTACCCTTTTTTTTTATCAATCTTATGCAATTTTGCATCATTATCAAAATATTTGAAGTTCATTTGACAACAAAATACTTTTACCAATACAAAAAGCAAACTTAATATCGCACCATTTTATTTTTAGTTGTTTTTATTTTAAACATACATACAAATATCACCAAATTAGACATAATTACTATTATTCAATAATTGAAAGTCGGAAAAAAAAAAAAACTAATAGTCATAACTATAATATAAGTGGATCTACAATATTTCTTCAATTAATTTGAGTTTGTAACTCCAAATTTCTATTATATAAATGATTTAGCTAATATGTTTAGATGTATTCTTCTTCTGTTGTAGTATAGTGAATATATAATAGTGATTGTTACATCTAATATTATTAGTAGTTAGTAATAGTTATTAGAGTTTCAATTTGTAACCTATACAATGTGAAAAGTCATGCAATGAGAACGCTAGAAATTGTTATTTAGGCGAGGTGGCAACTCTTAGTACAATCACTAATTTTAACACATATATACGTGGATTTCACAAAATGAAAACTTTTTTTTCTCCCCCTAATTATTTTGACTAGTAGAAATCCCGTGTGTTGCATGGGTTAGCAAAATTTTAAAACAAAAAATATTATTAATTCGTTTTAGTGGCATTTGTGCAAAATTTATTTATTTATTAATTTTTTTTACTCCAGTGACTTTTTATAGTTGCAAAGATATTATGGAATTTGTTAAACTATTTTTCATGCTTTCATGTAATAATACAAAATTATATTTTTCTAAAAAAAAAGTACTAAACTAATATTAACCACTTAAATCATCAGATAAAAGAGTATCAATTAGAATAGGCCCTTTCGGACCCTCCAACCAGGGCCGCCACAAGGTTTTTGAGGGTCTTGTGCCAAAGTGAAATTAGGGCCCTCACTACAAGAATTTTGGCTATTTCTGACGGATTTTTCGACGGAAATGGCATCAAAAAAAAGACCCGTCGGAAATATTTGCGATGAATTTTTCGACGCCATTTTGATGGAATTTCTGACGCTAAACATTTCCGACTGACAAAAGGCGTCGGAAACATTTGAATTTGAAAAAGAAAAATTGACTTTTCAGACGAACATTTCGACGACTTTTTCGACGTCGTACTTTTCCGTCGCAAACCAGCGTCGGAACTAATGAATTTTCTTGTAGCGCCTTAAAGACTGAGAAAGAACATTTTTTCCTTAATAATTATCAAATTTCATTAATCAAGTAAAACAAAAACATGTGTGCATAAATATAATATTATAACATGACTACTAGCATCACATAAATTAACAAACTTTCACTTGAACAATGACATCCTCCGAGCATTCTTTGAAGCAAAATCATTTATCAAATCTTCACAATCAATTTTCTTCAAATAATCGTTCTCAATTGCTATCAACGCTAATCCATTAGGTCTTTCTTGTGACATTGTCAACCACAAATAGGCTTCAATAAATTCAATTTAGAAAAACTTATCTATGCAGATGCAATAGTCATATGAATAATCAACAATAATCAAAAAACAATAATTGCATTAGGAAAGCAGTTTACATGTTTCAAAAACTTCAAAATATCAAAAACTCTCGTACTTTTCTCGGGTAAGATTTTTTTAAGTTAGTTTAACTCCACAAACAATTCATTTTCATCAATATCAGATTGTTGAGTATTCTTAAGTGCACTTTCAAAACAACTAAAACAAGCTTTAGGCCTATGTTATCCAAATAATTCAAGTAAACAAGAAATCAAAAACATTTTCATATTCTTGGTATTGCTCAAACCTCCTATTAAGTGAAACAATTGCTTGACCAACAATGAATACAAAATAATTAATCCTAAATAATTCTTAAACAGTTTTTGAGGAACCTAATTGTTCATCATTTGTATTCTCATCAAAAAAAAATTTCCTTCAAATTTGACGCCGTTGAGGAAATACTGGATCAATAACCAATTCAATAGCTATTTTTTTAGCAACTTCAGTAGCGTCAATAAAACCAATTTCTTTATATACCCTACAAAAAAGGAAGTCAGTGTTTTAGCTTTTCAAGAACAACATCATTGTTGATTACCATGTAATAAGAGCGTACACATCTCTTAATTAATTATAGCCGCCGCTGCAATTCTAATTACCAAAGTAATCGCTGCCGCAACTCCAGTTGAAATCTGGGATCTAAGCCTCCTAAGGTTGCCGCTGACTCAAAGACCACTCTCTACTTTGGAAATCTGCCGCGTAATATGAATCCGAATTGGTTATGAAACATCGCTTGTCGTACCAAACCACTCTAATAACTTAGGTAGGGTTTATGGGTACGTCAAATTCTCTTCGTCCCAAGATGCTGAAAATGTCCGTCAGATTTTTCACGGTACTCTGCTTCGTACCAAACCATCGGTTGATCGTTGACTGGGCTAAGAGCTCTCTTCCTTCCAAAGCAGGCAATTTGGTTCAAGCTTCAAACGAGCACCAAGGTAAGGCTACCCCCACACCCAATCCACCCTCCAAACAACAGCATCAACAAAACCCCCCCAATTGGCAGCGCCAATCTGCTCGCAATACGCACTCGTTGTCAGAGGGTATTTTCACTATGAAACCTAGGGTTTGTAAAGGATTTTCTACCAAAACCGTTTTAGACTCGCTTCGATGGAGTGTCTTAGCAATTTCACATTCACCGATATCGGCAAATTCTCTTCATGAATACATCAATTGTCAGGGCCCGATCGGTATTTCAGTGCATTCGTTGGGCAATCGCATTTTTGCTTTATCTTTTTCTGATAAACAATTATGCAGTCTATGAAGGAGAGGAATTAGGCTTGGTTATCGCAGTAGTTTGTCCATTTCTACGATTAGAACCGGTTCAAGCGTAAAGGTGGCCGTTATGCTTGGCTCACCATTCATTGCATACCCTTTCATGCTTGGCATGAAATTACTATGATAGATGTGGTGTAAAAGTTTGGGGAATGTATTTCTGTCCATCCAAACTCCTTGACTGGACACTCGCTTGATCAGGCTTTCGTGTTAGTTCACAGGAGCTCTTTTCTCCCTCTTTCGGAACAATTGACTTTAAAGATGGGTGGTCATGCTTTTCCTATTGTCATGGAGGATTGTTCAGGCATGAATTTGACATCCTTTCCAGAGTTTATTTGGGATGATGATGCTACATCATCAAACTCAAGCCATAGGCTAATTGGTTATGAGAATCACAAAAAAATGCCTGAGGTGCATGAAAATTTGATGTTTGCGGATGCTAATCTCAATGGGCCTTCTGGGACCTTTAATTCAATTGGGCCGGCTAAGGATCCATCTCCAATACAATTAGCTACTGAGGAGGACTCTGCTACTAATAACGTTAACCTACCCAACCCCATGCAAATCGTACATGTGCCCATCAAATCTGCAGTAGTTCTATCTGATTCATCGAATACCTCATCTACAAATCTTCAAAACATCACGTTCCCACGTAGAAATCAGAAGCCCAATACTGCAGTCATTGTTCGCAATTAGGACCTCTCATCGCCGGCTAATTCGGGAGAAGCTGCCTGAGACATTTGTGTGGGACTTGGTGGTCGAGTAGTTGGGTTGGAAGCGACGATAATTGAATGGATTCGCGTCTCTGAAGCCAACCCTTCAGCTTAATCCCATTTTTTGGCTGCGTCATCACCCCTAAGATGTGTTCGCTCTCTTGGAATATTAGGGGTGTTTTGGTGTAGCATAAGAGGGACCGTTTTCGGTCTCTCATTCGTAGTTCAAAGCCTAGTGTTGTTTTCTTGCAAGAAACCAAGCTTCAGGATTTATATTCTTTCTCAGTCGCGAGTTTTTGGCAACATCAAACTCTCCAATTTCTATTGTCACCTTCGGTCGGTAGGTCGGGCGACATTATTTTTATTTGGGACACTTCAGTATTCTCTTTGTCATCGTCAATTATCGAGCAGAATTTTGTGGCTATGATGGGTTTCTGGTCTATTTTTGAGTGTAATTGCATTCTTGTTAATGTCTATGCTCCCTCTTCGGAATCGGCAAGGTCATCTCCTTGGGATCGTATTTATTCAGTGGTAAATGAGTCCCAATTGCCGTGTTTGATTGCTGGAGATTTTAATTCTATCCGTTCGTCCTCAAAACAGTCAAGTGGTATTTTTTCAGCTTCAGATACCGTAACTTTCAAGAATTTTACTGACCGGTGCTGTTTTTTCGACTTACCTCTTCGCGGGAGAGTTTTCACCTAGTATGGCCCAACTTCTGCAAGCCGAATTGATCGTATTCTAGTTTCATCGATGTGGCCTTCTTCTTTGGACAGATTTTCGCAAATGGGTTTGGCTCGGGCCTAATCAGTTCATTGCCCGATCTCTCTCTCTCTCTCTCCAATTGACTGGGGTCCTTGGCCGTTACGATTTCTCAATTGCTGGGTTAGACACTCATCTTTTCGTGACACTGTTAAAGAGGTTTGGACCTCTTTTTCCGAGGATTGCAGGCCTCGTTATCGTCTTTGGAAGAAGTTATCTTTATTAAAAGGAAATTTAAAAGTGTGGAATAATGAAACTTTTGGAAGAATTGATGCTCAGGTGGCCACTTTGGAAAAATTAATTGATAATTTGGATTTGATTGTTGATCATAGGCCACTGTCACCTTCAGAATGTGAGTTATGCAACTCCCTTGCAGTGGAGCTTCATAAAAAATCAAGAGAGCTTTCTAATTTTTGGAAACAAAAATCACGTATAAGGTGATTAGCGGAAGGTGACAAAAACACCAAGTATTTTTCATCGATTTGCATCTTTTCGCAAAGTTCAAAATTCTTTGGCCAGAATTATGCATGATGGGGCCTGGGTAGATGATCCAAATCGGGTCAAGGCCATAGCGAGGGACTTTTTTTCGAACCGGTTATCAGCTAGCTCTTCGGACTGCTTGTTCTACGACAATCTCGGTTTCAAAAGATTATCTCCAGCTGCTCGTGATAGTCTTGAGAGGCCTATTTGTCTTGATGAACTTAAATCGGTGGTTTTTAGTTTTGATGGATCTCGTGCACCAGGACCGGATGGTTTCAATCTTCATTTTTTATCACACGTGTTGGGATATAATTTAGTCAGACGTTCTTTCATTTGTCCAATCATTTTTTGACACTAGTGAGTTAGGCAAGGGGTTCAGTTCGGTCTTCTTGGCTTTGATCCCGAAAGTTCCTTCCCCTCAATCCTTTAATGGGTATCGGCCAATTAGTTTGGTGACCGCACCCTATAAAATCATCACCAAATTGTTGGCAAATAGTCTCAAGCCTTTTATCGGTGACCTCATTAGTGATACTCAAAGTGCTTTTGTCAAGGATCGTCAACTTCTCGATAGTGTTTTTATTGCGGGGCAGGTAATTCATTTGGCTCGATCTCAAAAACTTGAATCGGTTGTTCTGAAGCTTGATTTTCAACAAGCTTTTGACAGATTAAATTGGGACTTCATTGATTTTTGCCTTCTCTCTATAGGGTTCGGTTCCAAGTTTCGGTTTTGGGTCCGTTGCTGTTTGGTTTCTTATGTCTCGGTTCTAATTAATGGGTCTCCAATGGACGATTTTAAGACTTCTCAGGGTGTAAAGCAAGGGTGTCGCTCTCGCCTTATATTTTCATCATTGTTGCGGAAGCTTTGCACTTGCTTTTATCGAAGTCTGAGTCTCAGGGCCTCTTTCGGGGCATCCGGGTAAGCAACTCATCACTCTCACATTTGCAATTTGCAGATGACACGATCCTCTTTCTAGATGTGTCGGCTTTAGATAATTCTATTTTGAATGTTAAAGGTGTCTTGTGCGGGTTTGAGATAGCTTCAGGACTCAAAATTAATTTCAATAACTCTCGTAACATTGGGATTGCAATTCCTCAAGACCGGATTCTCGGTTTGGCAGTGGACTTGGGGTGCCAACCGGCCTCATTTCCAATTAATTATTTGGGGTTTAAGTTGGGAGGTAATCCGTGGCTTTTGAGTACATTGGTCGGGTTATCGATAAATTTAAGAAGCGACTCGCGTTATGGTAAACCAAATATTTTTCTTTGGGAGGTCGGGTCACTCTCATTTGCTCAGCTCTTACGTCACTTCCGCTATTTTATATGTCCCTTTTTAAAGCCCCGAAAAGGGTTATTGTCACTCTTGAGGCTATAGAGCGGCATTTTTTATGGTCGGGTTTTCGTCAAGGCGTGGGTTTTGCAAAGTTAAATGGGAGTGAGTGGTACAAAGACGTATTCATGGAGAGCTTGGCATTCGCCAACTTCATCTCGCAAATATTAGCCACGCAAAATGGTGGTGGAGGTTCTCAACCCAATTAGATTCTTTATGGAAGTCTATTTTGTGCGAAAAATATGCTTGGTCTTTTTCCTCTTGCTCCCTTAAGGAACTTTGTGCTCACAACCCTTCACTGGTTATGAAGACTTTGTTGAACCTACGTTTACTTCCGGGGTTTCTTGATTTAATTGGAGTTAGCTCGATTAAATGGGTTGTTGGAAGTGGTGTTAGCTGCCGTTTTTGGCTTGATTGCTTGATCGCAGACTCAACTCTTAAAGAACGGTACCCGCGTCTGTTCATTATTTGCTCACGGAGAACAACCACGGTGTTTGAGGTGTTGGGTCTTCTCCGTTCGCTGGTAAGCTCCTCTCTGTTTCGTTGACGTTTGCGTCCATGGGAGGATGATTTGCTCGATGCTTTGCTCTTAGATGTGGATGAGTTTGAACTCGCATCTGCTGTCCCAGATAGAAAAGTGTGGAGACATGCTAAGTCGGGTAAATTCTCATCATCGAAAGCTTTTAATTCTCTTTATTGTGCTTCGCCTCATCTCTAGCTTTCTTTTCATAAAACTATTTGGCGACCATTTATTCCTCCCAAGATTCAATGCTTTGCTTGGCTTACGGCTCTTGAAAGCATTCCATGCCTTCATTTTCTCGTCTTTAGAAAAAAAATCGGAGAATACTGTTTGTTTTTGTCATCTCTATGATGTTGAAATTGAAACCTCAACTCACTTGCTGCTGCATTGCTTTTGGACAAGGAAGGTTTGGGGTGCAGTTTTAGCTTGGTGGGGTGTTGTTGCTGCTATGCCCAATTCTTATCTCCAATTGCTTACTTCTTGGTCCTCAATTATAAGCCCAGTAAATGCTCTTTGCGGGAAGATATGGGAAGCTCTCTGCCCCGCAACTTTGTGGTTCATGTGGTTAGCTCGTAATGAGCTTGTTTTCTGAGATAGGTTCCCGATCATTAAAGACATTATCTGTCGTATTCAGGCTTTTATTTTATCTTTAGTTTCTTGCATCGATTGTTCGTTTGTTATTTCTTTTGGCTTTGACGCTTGGGTGACTGATCATATGTCGTGTCTGAGTTAGTGTTCAATGCACTTTTTTGTACTTTTATTTTAAACCTTCAGGTTTTTTGAATAAAAGTTACCAATTGCTGATAAAAAAAATAAAAAGAACGTACAAGTGTTTAGAAAGTTATAACTCAAAATTGCTAAAATTAAATTGTGACAACGTAATAAAACAACCTCCAAAAGCTCCAAAAAAAGTTTTTTTTTGTTTATAAGCACGCGATAACTTTTATTAATAAACCCGAAGGTTAACATAAAAGTACAAAAAAAATTGCCGGAAACTAAGACAAGCAAGCCAAAGGTCCCGGCAATCCAAGCCGAGAAATCAAAGCTAACCACAAAGGAGGAATCTATACAAGAGATTAAAGAGAAAGTAAAGCTCTGAATCTTAAGAGTAACATCTCGAGTCATCGGGTAGTCGTCCAGAAAAATTAACTCATTCCGTCCCAGCCAGATAAACCAAAGCGAAACCAAGCAGACAGAATCCCATACTTTCATATAAGGACGGTTACTAGAATGCAGAATTGAGGCCCAAGACGACAAGAGATTAAACAGGGATGAGGGTGGAACCAAGACAAAACCCCACCATTTGAATATAGCACTCCAAATCTTTGAGGTCCATGAACAATGAAGTAAAAGATGAGTGCAGTCCTCGAGCTCCAAAACAGTTCCGGACAATAATGTTTTTACGATACGAGAAATAATTATATCAGATAACCCAAATGTACCAAAACAATAAGTGTGTAAAAAACAACACAAACAATGCAGTTTTGGATATGCAGAAAATTGCAGTTAAAGTACACAAAAAAGATGCAGAAATAATCAGTTTCGGATTTTAAGAATAATAAGCAATAACGGGAAAACCAAAACACACAAATGATGCAAATTAACGCGCGGAAAAAGCAAGCAAATAACACATGCAAATAAACAAGATTAAGAGCAAATCAAGTAAGCATGTGAATCAAAGTCAATTAATTCAATTAAGTAAATGAAACAACATATCAAATTAATTAAATTAACAAGTTCAAGAAGCCAAATAACGAACCAAACCAAATAGAAAAGGCAATCAAATAAAATATGCAAGTAAGAAACACTTAGCTGGCGGTATGTTGAATCGCTTCGAGAAATTTGACTCAAGAAAATTATCGCCACCCAATTCTAAGACGACATAAGACATGTATCAAAACCAGATATGGCATTAACAGCAGCAGATCGAGCCCAAGAGTAGCACGAGCAACAACGATACAAGACTCCTAAGAAGGAACACGTATATCTCACTCGAATGCTAATCAGTAGCCAAATAATTTTATCTTACTTTTGAATTCAGAATAATTTTTTTCTTGGAAAATCTCACTTAAACCCACTTATAAAAGTTTATTTTTAGAAAAATCTCAAGTGTGAGTTTCAGTTTAAACCCACTTAAAAGTTTATTTCTAATTAACGTATGACTAGAAAAAAAGAAGAAAAAAAAAAGAAGAAGCATTTCATCTTCTTTCTTTTATTCCCGCATTATACCACTTTTTACACCATATTTTTCCAATAGATTTCCCTAATAAATGTTCCAACCCATTGTCCACTTTAAACAGTCAATTATTTCATTGTTACAGTTTCTTAGATAACTAAATTCAACTCTTGAAGCATATCCTAAACTCCAACAACCCCACAAATTCATTGTGAAAATGTGTAGGCTTTCAGTAGTGGTACTTTTTGGTTTGAATGACTACCTAATAAACCAACTTCAACCTCTACATGAACAACTGAACTTACGTCTTGAACTTGAGACCTTGGTTATGAGAGTGTTAGATACAAACAACCAGACAATGGATTTTTAGCATTCTCTAGATTTGATTCTATTGGGCCATAAACGAGTTCCTCTTTTGTAAATTTTTCAGAGAGTAACTCATCTCTCTTAATTGCGGCCCGCACAATATATTCGCATAGTTGGGAGTCTCTAGTGATGCACAACTAGCATCACGCCCAATGACTTGACCTCATTTAAGATCGATAAAGTTTGTCTACGTACTCAGTACATGACACGTATTTTGGCAAGCGTACCGATTGTGTCGAAGTAATAATGAGCTCACGAGAAGCTCGAGTATTGATCCTCAAGGACTAAGCCAACTACGGATAATTGAATTAACCTAAAGGCGGGTTTAATCTAGAAAGCATTTAAATCATTTTCTTTGATGAATGTGAATAAGTAAAATGACAATAAAGATAAAATATATACAAGTGATCCAAGAGATGAGAAGAATTTAGAAAATGCAATTTTGGTTTGTTGAAATCGTGCTAGTGTGGGTCGAGATACGATATTGATAGTGCCAAAGCGTGACTAAATATCTGTGATGAGAATTTATGAATATATTGGATCAACACAATCCCGTTCTATTATAACGTTCGAGATTGCATTGAAAGGCAGCA
>JAYMTA010003985.1:0-13295 GCA_036897625.1 Pelargonium cotyledonis | reverse complement strand
TAGAATCAGCGATACTCGGACCGGTTATAACCCGGTTATTCATATCCTTGTCTGGTTCAGTTGCTTAGCTTATGGAAACCACTTTTGTACTTGCTCTTCGTTTTAATAAAATAAGAGGTTTTTTCTTAAAAAAAAAAAACTCAAAAAATTTAACAAATTGATAACTTATACAAAATCCGGGAGATTTTTTTTTTTTCAAGGAAAAATTGAAATTTTATTAATCACACTAAAATTATCAGTTTGACTGAGAAATAGGGCCAACATGACCCGTCCAACCTACAAAACTTGAGACGGAAACGGACTATCACAATTGAACTCTTTGTTTGCCGGTCTTTGAACAAATACAAATTCAATACTATCAAACTAAGAAACTAACGACAAAATGTCTCAAAAATTAGACCCAAAGCATCCTCCCCTTCTTCAAAGACAGGAGATCATTTATCTTCAAAAGATTTTTATGTTTTAGATTTCTCTAACCCAATATAGATATATATTTTTTCACAAACACCCCATGGATCAAGTGGTGACTTTACCACTTAGTTACCGTAGTGTCTCGAGTTCGAGTTACCGTGAGGCCACTATTGGTATTTGTATTAGTACGAGTTTATCTTTGTAACTTAATTTAACTTTACAGGCCAAAATTTTAAAATATTATTTTTTTTAGGCTAGATGATAATTTTTTAAAATATGACGTTCACACAAAAAATCTTTCAAGAGTCAAGAAAATCACTAGGATTTGCAAGTTCATGCCAAGTCAAGTAAATGCATAAGATTAACACTAGTCTCCTCATCACCAAACATCGGCACTTGCAAGTATTTTATTTCCTTGTCCATAACATTTATATTCAAAGTTGTGAATCGATACTCCAAAATGTCTCACATGTTTTATTAGCCATAAATAATTTCTATTACGCTCTACACTTACATAACATACCTTAATAATAAAATAATATAAACTCAAATATTTTGAAGAAAAATAAAACCGCAAACCACCTTGTAACTCAATTCTATTTGTCAATTAATTTCTCACCCCGCCTTTTATTTTTATAATACCTCCTAAAGACAATTGTTCAAAAGTTAAATTTTCAAGTGATAAATGGCCAAGGGCCGCCATTTCGGTAAATTTTTGTAGATTTAAATTCGGTTTTATAATGTTAATGTCAACTAATTCAACTAGTTTAATAATTAGATCATGCTCATGTCAAACTTGTTAAGTACACATAATTGTTTAATTTAATAGGTCATAACCTGAACCCATATATTTGCCCACTTTTTTCTTTTTTTTAAACTAACTAGTTGTGTCATATCGTGTTGACCCACTTGTAAACAAGTTGTATTCAAGTCATTTAATCCATCTCATTTAATAATTATGTTAGGTTTAAAACGACTCATTTAACAAAATACTGAACTTTCAAACCCAACAGCTAAACTTTGACACCCCTAGCTGTCCATGGCTTCAAAGGCGTACCACTTCCAAGCAAATCCGACTTTAATGTATGCTCTCTCTTCCTTTTTCTTTCGTGGAAAATTCATCTTTAACTTCATTTACCTAATACTCCCTTCGTTTCAAAATAAGTGTTATATTTCTCTTGCATTTTTGTCTCAAAATGAGTGTTTTGTTTCATTTTCTAGTAGGTTAATTATGCATGAAGTGTCAATAATATCTTTATAAAAAGTTAGTTAGACTCTCTCAACACATAATCATAAGAATACAATAGTCAACGTACCACACTAACTTCTCCTCAATTTTTCTTAAAATTAAAATAATGATACTTATTTTAAGACGGAATGAGTAATAAAATCCAAGTTCACCATATTAACTTTATTCACCTAAAAAAAATCTAAGTTGGCCAAATTAACCTTTTTTTTTCTTTCAAATTAGCTTTATTCACCATATACAATTGCCTTAACCTATCTTCCCCAGTCGCCAATCCCCGCCACCACAAACTCACACATACACCTCCTTTTCTTCCATCTACAAAACAAATTGTCAGATATCTTATTTGGATCTTGAAGAGGACTAGAAAAACAAACAAAATTAAACTCCTGAAGATGTTATAAACTTTCTCAAGAGTTTTAAATTTGTAGTGATTTCCTTTGAACCTTTCAAGACCCAAAGAAAAAATATACATCAAGCATAGCAACGAACAATACAAAAATCCTAGTTATCCACACAATGAAAATTGGACACTTTAGACCTGCATCAATACAGAGCATTAGAAAGCAACAATAACAAATGCTTAAACATTGCATAACAGAATTAAGGAGTAACTACAGTTTGATACCCTATGCCCTATGGTAAGCCTTTTATTTAGTTAGGATCTCAAATATTTTTGCATATTTTTTCTTACTCAATGGTATGCAAATTCGTTTCCGTCAGTTAAATTTGACGGAAATGACACTGTTTGGTCATGTGCCCAGCACATGACCATTATTTTTTTTTTGAAAAACCCCAAAATGCCCTTGACTTTTAACACTTCTTCAACTTAAATTTGCCGGAAAATTCATGAACTCACCAAAAACTACATAAATTTTCCAAAAAATTCATAAACTCGAGTTTATGACTAAATTTAATCTCAAACAAAATAACTAACTCTAAATTAAATAGAAAATGAACCAAATCAAAAAACAAATCAAAGTGAACCACCACAACCAATCCTACATATGTACACCCAAACCCAACAACTATTTTACAGATGTTGTGGGCTTGAATAGGAGGTCAGCGACGCCGGCGTCTTGGTAATGGACAGCCGGTAGACTCATTTTTCTGGCAAGTTAGGGTTTGGAAGGAGAGATTGAGAGAAATTTTTCGACAAATTAGGGTTTAAAATTTGGAGATTTTGAAGAGGTTGAGAGTGAAGAGAGTGAGAGTGCTTTGGGGAGGTGAGGGAGTTTAAGCTTCATCAATGGAGAAGGCTAATATCTAGTCTAAGGAAGAAGAAGAAGAAGACATGGGTAAAATTGTCTTTTAAGCACCCATGTAATGATGTTAGAGACAAAAACAAATTTGCATACCATAAAATAAGAAAAAGTATGAAAGAACTACTTAAAGAGTCCTAACTAAAAAAAAAGGCTTACAATAAGATATCAAACTGTAATTACCCCAAAATTTAATGGAGGGACAAAAGTGAAGCCTACTTGATGCCTCAACCAAAAGTGTGTGGGTGTGTGTAGAGAGAGAGCATGACAATGCTTGACATCATTCGACTCAATAATCATATCAAAAAGCTTAATGTAACAAGAAAATAAAATTGTCAAACTACTTGTGAAATACTCCCGCTGTCCCAAAATGAGTGTCTTGTTTTTATTTTTTTTACAAAAATTAAGAATTACTAGATAATTTAGCATGTTTCAATATTAATCTCATTTTCCCACCGACACCCCATGTGCAGATATGCCCATGTGCATAAGTGATAAGAGTAATATGAGATAAACAATACTATAATAACCCAAAAATAGAACCAAGAAACTCATTTTAAGACAAAATTTAGACAAACAGGACACTCATTTTGAAACGGAAGGCGTATGAAATTGAAATGCACAACATACACGAGGCGGTCCCATTCAGGCACCTAAATGGGACTATTTTTTCTTTTTTAAAGCACACAACAAAATGATTCAGAGGTACCATTATTAAAACATCTCGCAATTAGATAGTCATACCAATCACTCCAAACAAGATAACCCCAAAACCATGAATTAGCAGATGCTATAAAAAAAGGAATTCTACTATATTACAAGGCTTCAAAATTTTGACTGATTTGACAATGAAACTATAGAATTGATATCATGAATCATAATAACTTTAAATCTAAATGATAGGTCCACTTCAGTGACAATGAAACTAATGGAATTAATATCAGAATCATAACTTAAATCCAAAATGGACAGTCCAATTCATGCCACACAGTGAATGCAACAATAATATGACAAGAAGTGACTGCCTAAACATAACAGGAAACATTCACAGTTGCAGTGCTCAAACTAGGATAAAGCGAAAGAATTAATACTATTGCAGGCAGAATCACTAGGCGCCATATATTCATACGTAAATATATAGAAATCGAAAAGCTATACTTTCTCAGGCTGGAATTTACATGATACTGTCAGTCCTAGAATAAATCATCAGGCAAATCCAGATTAACCCCAATGACACTGACATTAAGACATCCTATATAGGAGTTTGGCTATAAAATAATAATCTTTCATAGTAACCCCAAGAAATGACCAAGCAAACATGAAGTTTAGACTATAGCCCAAGCAACAAAGTCGGCAATAATGGTCCACTATTGAGCTATCACAAAAATGTCATACCCACATCAATCAGATAACGTCTCAATTATCCAAGAGAATAATCCTACCAACAAGTTAACTCAAAAATACAAGGTAATCTTGCAAACTCAATTGTTACTAGGGGGTTGGCGACTTCATTTTTCTTGAGATGCACGTGATTTGGAACTAATTTTGTAAGGACTGTACATTCATGGGATATGAATGCAAAGCGACCAAATTGGGCATGCTAACTCAAGCAAACTTCATCTAAAATGGGAAGTCAAGACAACCCAACCCAATACAATTCAGCTTAAAATTACCAGACATAGCTACGCATCCATGGACCACCCATCAAAGAAACTGCTCAAACCTCAAAGCCACATTTAAGTGTTTTACCAGAATCTGAAATCAACTCTCATTTTATAAGACAATATATAAACTGTGATGAGTTATGATTGCCTGTGAAAGCTAAAACAGAAAATATTTGCAATCTATTTGGCAGCTACAGAAATACAGTTTACTCTCCTTAAGGTTGCATTTGGGTTCTTGGATTTGATTTGAAATTAATAACTACTCCCTCAATCCCAAAATGAGTGCCTTCTTTCCTTTTTAAAAAGTTGGTTATGCATGAATTATTGAATTACCAAAATAGTATTCCTTTATTTGTTGCGACACATGTTCATGAGGATACAATTGGAAATACACACACTAACTTGTCCCTAATTTTTCTCAAAAAAAAAACAAGACACTCATTTTGGGATGGAGGGAGTATAATTTAAATCCAAATCAAATGTATGGGAAACCAAAGAATTTCAAATTCATGATCTTAGGTCAAGTCACAAGTCATGTCTGAGTTGCGATTCAGGTCAGGGTAACATCTTGGGTAGAGCAATGGGTTAGTAGATATAGGACAATCTGTGATTGAAATGAAGGGTAGGAGCTGTAATTCGAAGTATTCATCCTACAAAATATTTTAGGATGACCGACCCAGATGTATTCTCATACAACACGTCAAAAAGGGGGGTGATATAAGGAATTAACATAATGCAAAGTATTGGGATCACAGGTCAAATGCCTAAAAGGAATAATCTGCAGTACTAGCCTGAATCGTCCCCTAAACTACCCCCATTTGACCATACTTCAACCAAAATTATTGAAGAAAAACTTAAGACATCACCAAAATACCCAAGCCAACCTTGTAATTTCTCTCTTGACAAGGAGAGATGATACAGATTCAATGTGGGTACTAGAGACAGACAACCTAAGATACAAATAACTAACCTACAATTCTGGAAATTTCTGCTAGTAAGCCATCTTCTCCTGGCAAACCTGAGACTGCATATGAACTCAAAAAGCCTTGCCTAGTGACCAAATCTAACAATAAGACTCGACTAACTTGGATTGTCTAGGAGGAAAAACAATTCCAACAACTGGCAGCATAAAAAGTAGGAACTTCTAATTTAATGGGAAATGTACCATGTTAAAATGGAGAACCAAATCTGATTTTTATTCTTACTCATTTTCCTTATCTTTTCTTGGTTGGTTCATCTTTGCCTTTTGGAAATGGAAACATACCTTCACCAGCTTCAATAACCTCTGAGAAAAGAAGATTGGGCACGGCATAATGCATCTGATCCCTATAATTAATTAGCCATGGCTCTTCTGGTTAATACTTGTGTGATAGCCTCCATACCTCAAGCTAAAATGTAAGAAGGTAAGATAGCAGATATTAACAAAAAATAACCATGAAGTTACTGTCCAAAGCCGACCACTCTACTAAATCTGTATCAACAAAGCAACAAAGCAACAAAGAATGAACATTAGAACTGAACAAGCCTACATGTGTCCATAACGTTATGCACTAAACCCATCAGTAATACTCTATAATAGATATGATATATCAAACCAACTTAATACAAATACCTAACTGGAGTGGAGAATACCGGACAGATCACCTAAGTTTGAGATATGCAACTTCATATACACATCTACCTCAGAAATCAGTCCTCAAGCTTTCTCAGCGAACTCTTCTCTGTTTACAATACCGATAATCGTCTACATCATCAACTGAGTCGGTGATCATCTGCCATCTGTCATGACTCACCTCATTATTAATGAACTTCACATCATGCTTAGAACGTTTGGAACTATGACTCGATTCTTTCTCTTTCCGCCACTTTAAGGGATTACTGGAACTTGGCTCCAGACCAGACTCTGAGCGGCTATGATGTTTCTGATTCTGTCTCCGGATGTCAGACCCAACTCTTTTTCTTTTAACATCTTTTTCTTTGTCACGTTGATGTCGACTCCTACCAGAATCATTATCATCCTGCTCCTTCCCATGATTATGCCTTTTGATTCTATGCTGGTTTTTATGCTTCTCTTCACTGTGACAAACAGAACTACTGGGTATATCTTCTACATCAGAACTTGACCCCTCTGGTCTGTAATATGATTTTTGATCTCTTCCAGCAATTGATGAACGAGAACTCTTTTCATGCCTGTCATCAACAGAATGGATGACATCATCTAAATGAACATCCCGGTGGTGTTTTCTCCATGAAACCTGAGGTGAGCTGTCGTTTGAGCAGCTTAGACTCTTTTCCCTATTCATATGAGATCTTCTGCCGCTTGATCTTTCAGCCTCAATATAGCGAGACCTCTTACCATAACCATCATCATCATAATCAATATATTGTTCCCTGGTGAGCAAAAAGATGACGAAATATCAGGAGCACTAACAAATTAAAGATCAAAAGCAAGTAAACAATTCTTGATCCAAAAACAGAGAACTAGTTAATCAACCCTAAACATATTCACTGGTTCAGAAATCAAAGAATCTCTATGGCCCCTACTGGGTTGTTTCTTCATATTACTAAAAAAATACCTTTTTCTATTTTCACTTGATAGTTTCCATTCCTTTTCACAATGTTGAAGATCCAGAAACTCTGGATGGCTTACATGCCCTCCTACCTTGGCCCTTCCTGGGGTTGCTACCCCTTCTGCCCTTGTAAATCTGCTGCATGATCATTTGTGTAAGGATCCATATACAGTATACAAAGTAAAACCAAATTTTGACAAGCAAACAAATTACTTGGACCAAGTCTATTTATATTCAACAAAATATATAACAAACGTACCCAAAGGTGGGTAGACCACCATACATAGCTGGCATAAATGTAGGAATGGCAAAAGTCGCAGACGGGATCATGGGCGCATTGAAGTGCATCATTCCAGGATTGTTATAGAGGTTTGGGAAGGGTGGGACATGCGCCATTGAGGACCCATTCCAGTATGGTGGTGCGAAACTTGGCATAGCTCTTGGACACATTGCATTTCCTACAATACAAAAATAATCAAAACATAATAAACAAATTTTTAACTGTGTATATGCTTATGAGTAATGCAACAAGTTGGGGGAGAGAATGAGAGAGAACCTAAACCTGCTTGAAGTATCGGATGCGGACTGGAAGCAACTGGACAATCCCTTATTAAATGGTCTAAAGAACCACACATGTAACACGCACGGTCCCCCTAATTTCAAGAAGGTAGCTTAGGGTCAGCATAAATGCACAAAGATACTAAAGACCCACAATATGGCATAAAATCCACAAAAGCAAGCAAGAAGAAAACTTCATAATGCTATTCTCAATCATTAAATATCCAGAAAAAGTACTGAGACAATGAGAGGGTAAAGAAAGACAAATGTCAATAACAGCAGCATGATTATTGCTTACCTTTTGCAAAAACCAGCAATAAGATAACTTGACTAACAACAAAACAATTACTTAAAACTTAAAAGAGATGATAATATTGGATTTGCATACTTCAACCCAAAAGATATTCATTAGCTTCTGATGAGTACTTGATCTAACACCTTTTACTAGCTAAAAGCAAGACACAAAGATATTCACCACAAAAACAATAAATTTTAATTTCAAAGTTGGCATCTCTAAGAGTAGGACTCCATCTATATTAAGCCAGCTATGTTCATCAAATGGTAAGTGACACATGCAATAATTTTCATATATTAACTAGCGTAGCCGTAGTTTCTTTCATATTAATTACCTTTCTGTGTCTTCCAGTCTCCATAAAATGTGTGCCTCCACCTGAAACTTTCAAAGCGACAATTAGAATGGGCATGAAGACAAGTAGAGATGCATCTATATAGATGAAATATAAAACTGAAGAAAAACGAAAAAGAATTTACCTACAGTGTTAACCCACAATCCTTTCTTTTTCTTGATGGTTGATTCAGCTGGAGTCATATCAGAAATACAACAGAAAATTATATTCAAATCCATAGTGAAGATATAGAGATAAAAATGCAAACAATAATTCAAATTTAAGTACAAAAAAACGTGTCTGTTCTAGACTACATCTGTAACTAAAAGCTGATTAGCAGTTTGCCATCACTAATGCAGAGCATACATCATTAATACAAAATTCTACCAATAATAATTGTCAATGGAAGACACATTAGTAAAAATTCATAGAAAATCGCTAGGACAATACCTTCCTCATGCATTGGTTGGTTTTCCCCTTGAAAATCACCAGAATCTCCCAATCCCTCGGGCTCAGTTTTGAAAACTGCGGGATGAGTACAGCAATGCCTTCCTCCATCTACTTGTTTCATATTATGTGATAAATGAAATGGTTTCAAACATTTATCTGAACCTGAATGCTTGATATGGGAAGATTCTCCCATAATTTGATTGGATCCCCTCCCTGTTGCAGATGAAGAATGGAGCATGTCTGGCTGAAACACGGACGCAGCACATGATACTTCTTTTGCTTGAATACCAGATTCACCATCTGATTTTTTTGGAGATTTTGAAGCAGTTATTACAAATGTTAGGTTACGAAAATGATGGAGACCACAAGAAGAAGAAATTCCTACCAGGAGCGTATTGATTGAGACCATTATCTGAACCATTGACTAGAATTTGAGACTCAAGGAAATGTTCAATTGCTTGCCTAAGAGATATATTTGGCAGCAAATCTTGTACTCCACACTTGGTAGAAAAGCACTTGGGACACCTTGCCTCCTCAATCAGCATACGACGAATACCTAAACAAAAAATAAATTAATAATAGCATAAGAAAAGGACAAACACCAATATAAAATGCAAAAGAACTTCCAAACATTAAATAGATTGGCAGCAGAAATTTAAAGTGAGATAATTTATATTTAGTTTTCAGTACTCTCCATAACTTTTAGCACACAACATTTTTATACATCACAAATACAAGAGCTCGAAAGAGTATAAAAATTTGGACAGCAAACATGATCCATATATTTCAAAATAAAAGCACAGCTAACCATCACACAGTATACTTACATTGCTCACAAAAACTTTGCTGGCAGCAAGGTATCATCACAGCATTTTGAAAGAATGAGTCGCAAAGAGAGCATTTAAGTTCTGAAGGCAAATTAACAGTCTGGATGGATGGAGGATTGGTCTTAATCCCTCTTCAAGTTATCAAAGACGATAAAATATCAGATTCTTCAAAATGGATCAAGATCACTAAGAACTATAAAAGGAAATGAGTAGCTAAATATCTTACTTTCCTGAAGTTATTTGATCATCCATTTTCAGTTTGGAGTTTGTATGTAGTGTCCTCCCTTTAATCCCATGCACAGGACCTAATATAGAGAAAAGAGCACAATAAGCTTAAATTTATGTCATAACATTTCAATGGATACATGAATGAATACAAACCTCTAGAGATAGCATCACTAAGGTCACTTAATTCGAGTTTTTGGCATCCCACCATTGGTTGGTCAGAGCATCTGGGTGCACAAAAATAGAAATATATAAAACGATGCAAACAATCAAGAATCCAGAACAAGTTTGATGCCCCGAACAATTACCATGCATGTAGATATAACAATGCAAGGAATTAGTAGTACCTAGGATCTTCAATATTTCCCTTCTCGCGGATAAGACAATTTCCCTCATCAATATCAAGATTCGAATCTAATATTGCAGTCTCCGGAACAGGACACAAGTCAATGCCGAAGTCATCAAAGCCATCCACTTCCACATTCTGTAAAGGTATAATATGAAGTGAAGTCAAGAAATAAGATGACACCAAAATAAAGAAGCGGGTACAAATCTTTGATATGGTTCAACATATTAAAGTTCTAATTTGGTGTGGGAAAGGTTGAAACAAATGTAATAACTAGGACTAAGGTAACATATTAAAAGTTCTACTTTATTCCAATCAATTATTTCTGCTTCACTTTTATTATTTCGATATTTTCAAGATCCAAGCAGAACTGAGCATGCCATAACATCAGTAAACAAGTGGTCCGGGTTATATAAATAAGAAATCTAAATAAATAACACTTAATCTATGCTTTGATCGAATCCTATATTTTCAACCATAATATATAGGAGGGGTAATTGTAGAAGATCCCTACAAACTTGTCACTTAAAGCACACATGAGCTCCTGAAACTACTTTTCAAAACAAATGACCACCTACAATGGCATATGACCCCTACAAACTTGTCGCTTAAAGCATGTGAGTTCCTACTTCCTAGAACTATTTTCAAAGCAGTAAGTTCCAAATTAAGTACAATCAAACCCATCAAGTAAAAAAAAGATCCTCAACTATTAAACAATTCGTTAAAATTAAAGCAATCATATACCCGAAAAAAGAAGTTATTTCATTGTCATCAAGCACAAAATGATTTTATTTTTGTACTTAGTTGCTTTAGTTTTAACGGATAGTTTAAATGGTTGAAGATCTCATAGTTTTTTGTACTTTATTGATTTGATTGGACTTGCAACTTAATTACTTTGAGAAATAGTTCTAGGAACTCATGTGCTTTAAGTGACGAGGTTGTTGTAGGGGTCATTTGCAATTATAGGTGGTCATTTTCTTAACTCGTGTTTTAAGTAGCACAGGGGGAAACAGTATAATAGCTGCAAAAAAGAAGTTTTCAAACCTTGGTTGAAGGGCGCAAACTCAAGGCTTTTACCATTGTGCTACAGGTGGTTATGTTAATTCTATATCATTCTTAACTATTTTTGGGGAGCTAGGGTGGTCTCAAGTCTACTACCACCTACCCCTCGCTTTGCTCCTGCGTCTATGATCCTATGATCATTCTTAAAACAAACTAGCATAAAATAAACATCAATAGTGCTTCAACAGAACAGCTACTGCCTTTGGCTGGAAAATTCCTAAGGTTCCCAAAACTTCATCCAAAAAGTAAGTTTTCATACTGATAGTGAAAAACAGCATTTATACTAGCACTTGCACTATGAGTGTTTAACTGAAGAAGAATAAAACCTTCTCTTGTACCGCCACCGTCGGAAGAGAAGTGTTAACTTGATAGGTATCTTTTGTTTGCAAATTCTCAGCTACATCGAAGTGTGACCTGCACCATATTAACAAAAAAATGAGATGAACCACCAATTGTCAATGAGAACAGTCTCTAACAATAGTTAAAGTTAAATCTCACAAAATCAATTTTATTTTGCAGTGTGTTATTAGTACGAAAAATAAATCCTGTGCGCCATTTCTGCAGTTAGATCTAATAGTAAGAAATCTTACATGACTGATGGTGTCGATCCAGCAGGCACTCTCTTAACAATCACACTGGAACCACTTGGAATTTGAAAATTTTCATCATGATACTCTGCATTCAATCAAACATCAATCAAAAACAGAGGAAACAATAGTAATAACCTCATTTTAAATATATATCACAAGTTAATAATACATGTTATTCTCTCAACCTTTCCTAATTGACTCTGACAATAGGTAAGCAATCAAAATCAATACATTTTAAACTCTTCTTATTTCCACAAATTCAACTAATAAACGCTCCTCTAATAAGCCTAACTAAACAATTACAGAACTACATCAAATTCCAATAAGGCAGAGCACATAAAGCTCGCTATCTCTTAAAATCAAACTCTCTAACTCCATTCAATTCAACAGAGCCTAAACATTTTCTATTATTCTACGGAGATTGTAACAACAAACTAAGAACACGCAATCAGTTCAAATTCATTCGAAAATAAGATCAAGTAACACAAATACAGGGCATGAGAGTTGACCTTGGCCGGTGACCGAATCGGAGAAGACGAGATCGAAATCCTGACAGAGGGTGAGGTGCTTGTGGAGAAGGATTTTGGATTTGAGATCGCGAACCGAGATTGATGGACGACCTTGAAGATCGACCGAGTCGAACGTCGCTGAGCTCCTGAATTTGAACCGGACGGCCATGGACGAGTCAAAACAGGCAAATCAATGTCAAGAAAGGAAGATCACGAATTCGTCTGAATAAGCTGGAATCAGTTATCTGATATGTAGGGTTTGTATGAGATTTGGGAATGAAATTCGGTGCCAAACGTGTGTTATACTACGGAGAAGAACAGCAATACTGTAGCCAAGAAAAACCTAATAAGACTTGATTTAATTTAGCGGCTTTTCCTAAGCGGTTACTTAAAATAGATTAGTTCATTATAAAATATACCACAAAATCTTGATGTTTATCAATTTGGTCCTTATTTTTTATTTCAATATTTGCCCCTATAACTTTAAATTCATAGCAATTGAGTCCATTTCTTATCCTTGCATTACAAAAATGAATAATAATAATAATAATAATTTTTTTAATACAGAATAGTGTCGAAATCCTTTCTTACAACGGCCTAAAGGGGTATATATACAAAAAACAAATAATGTTCACAAAAGAGACTAAGGTAACGTTTGGATTAGTATTTTGGGAATGGGAATGGGAATGAAGAATGGAAATGGGAATGGGATTCCCATTTATGGTGTTTGGATGAGAACACATTCATTCCAATTCCGATTCCGATTCCCTTACCCTTAAGTAATTTGATTCCCACCAATGTTGAATGGAATGGGATTCCCATTCCCATGTTTTCACTTTTTATTTTACGATTTAAACTTTAAAAATTCATATTTTTGTGGTCGGATGTCCGATTGACATAAATTTTTTTTTGATTTCATATAACTTTTCGTGAGGAACATTATTATAAT
>JAYMTA010003984.1:0-13297 GCA_036897625.1 Pelargonium cotyledonis | reverse complement strand
CACCAGCGGAGTCGGCAGGACTTGCCGGAGCGGCCAGGAATTCCGGCGCTGATCATGGACCAGTTGCGAGGGCCGTGCTGGTCGACGAGTTTGATGAGAGTGGCGTCTTCTTGAGGGCTCCAAGAGCCCTTGACGCGATGTTGAAGATGATCAGAAGAAGCTTCGATCATGGTATTATATATTATAAAATTAACAGTGGAGAATGGGTCTTAAAATAGTGAGGGCTTTGGTTCGGAGATGGCAACGGTTTTTGCATGAAGCGTAAAACCGCTTTGGAGTAGAGATAATTTTCTTGGAAAATAACCACTTTCTCTGGAAACGAGCGTGTTTGTTGTTTGTTTGGTTAATTGCATTTGCATTGCATGCATGTAAATGTAATGTAACAATATTATTATTATTATTCATTTGATGTAAGTTATGAAATTGAATTAATGGAGGATCGAAGATATTATGGGAAGTTATAACTTCCTGAGTTGAATTGTGTGACTCGTGTGTGTGTGTGTAACGGAATTTGTCTGTTGAAAGTCTAATCCAATTCCAAAATGGTTTCTTTTGAAGGTGACGCTCCATTGCATTACGATTCTTCCAAATCTGTGCTAGTTAAACTTTTCTGTTTTCTTTTTCTTTTCAATTTGTCTTCATTTCTCTCCAACTGAAATTTCAAAAACGTTATTTTTTTTTAAGTTATTGTGTCAACCGAAATGGTGTGCATGCTAATAAAAAAATTAAATTCATTTTTGATGATTATACTCGTATGCGTCCTTCACTTAATTCAAATTCAAGTAGTTTCCCAAAATAAGTGTTATTTATATTTTGAAGAAGAAGTTAATTAGTGTGATATGTTTACTATTGCATCTCATGATCATGTGTTAAAAAATTTTAATTAATTTTTTATAAGGATATTATTGATAATTTATGCATAACTAATTTATTAGAAAAAGAAACAAGACACTCATTTTTGAACAAAAATCAAGAGAAACATGACACTCATTTTAGGATTGAGAGAGTAGCATGTAAGCTATAATTTTCAGTCTTTATTTAACTATGATATAATAGGAAGAATAGATTTTAGATAAGAGTTATCATTCCATGGTGATGATACATGAAATTTTACATTTAATTTATCAATACGTATGGAATTAATTACACGTATCTGAAATCTCGTAAACTTGCCTTTAATTTTAATACAAAAATCAAAATATGGGCAACTCAGACCGGACATAAATCGAAGAAGATCCTGCTAAAAACCATTGAGGAGATTTGATACTGTCACCACGCTGAAAGGGTCGATTCAAACGTGAGTTTGAATCATACCTCAAATAAGCATGAAAAAGTTGTACATAAAGTAAAAAAAAATACCATCAAATAGACACACCAAATCACCAACGACTTGAACAATAGTTCCCATGTAAGCGCCATATGGCATGACACTTACCACGTACGATCCACATCATCTTCATGCATGTGGAAACCTCAAAACCCACCTAACGAAAATGCCAACGACGTCAACATGCCACCACGTGGCATACTTAGATAGTGTTAAATAGTATTGCCACATCTGCATGTTGCCATGTGGCCAATTGATGACCGGTCAGTGAAAGTTCCTTGTTACGTCAACAACACACGACCCAAGTGAATAATTTAACTGTTCTTTAAATTGTCCTACTTCTTAATTTTAACCGGAATAGAATTTTCTCGTGCCTAATTGCACCCTATCACATACACACATGAGATCATAATCTCAAACTCAACGAATCAAGGGTGTGACTCACCCCAATTCAGCCAAGATAGTACACATGCAATCATAAAACATTGCCACGTGGAAGTTACACTCCAAAGCATGCACATGCACCACACTGAATCCCTTCTCCTTGGCCCAATAACCAAATCAAACTGGTTCAAACCAAAATTAACTAGGAATCAGACCGATTAAAATCTTATTAGACCGATCCGACCGTCTAATCAATCTTGTTTGTTCTATAATATTTTATTATTAATTATAAAATTTATCATTTACCCCCAATACTTTCTTTGTTAGCCTCTATCGAATTTTGTCTCGCGACTCCTTCATCAAACATTTTTCCGCAAAGTATGCGTAGAACATAGTTTCATGATTATGTCCTCAAAGGACATTGCCCATAATGAACGCGTAGAGGTTGCATAAGAAAATTGTTTGTGCAGGGTTGTCAAGTATTATTTCATACAATATAGCATAAAACTTGAAAATGCATGCACTTAGTGGTCTATCACGATTTTTCGGTGAGTAAGAGATGCACCACAAATTATAAACTAGTTGAAAAACAAATTGTAAAGCATCCACATAATTCAAAAGAAATTGTAAAATAGTAATGTTCACTGACGAATGTTCTATTTCGTAGAAAACGATCCGTGGCACGAATTAACGTGAAATAAGATGATCAAAATATTGTTTTTAATCTCAAATATCAAAAGTGAAAATAATCAAATGCAAAAAATATAGTCGTGTTGAGAATGGTCAATTTTATATCTAAACCTTACAATCGACCTACTAGCTATGTGAAAATGACCTTAAATAAAATGTTTAATTTCACTCAATTAACTCAAAGGCATTATGTCAAGATAAAGCAAAATATTATTCCAATAACCATAATTACCAATCTCAAATGCAAAAAAATAAATAATGCTTAGCATCTACTCTCAATTTAAGCCGACCCAATTAGAAAAATACAGTATTTTTCAATACAAATTCAATCTCCGAATCTCGTACTGAATCGTTACAGCGAGTAAGGTGGAGACGGCAAGAAGAACCTTTGTCTCTTGCTCCTCGGATGGCAATTCGATCCCAACGACGACGACGACGACACAATTTTACTGAGCACTCCTTTCAGGGACTGCTTGAGAGCTGTTGGGCACACATTTGCTTCACTGTCTTTGTTGCAGAGCACCAATATGCTCTTGATTCGGCCTCCGACGCTGGCCATGTCGGCTCTCACCGTCGTCAGTCTCAGCCCTTGGAGGACCCTTATCAGCTCGCCGAACAGCTCCGGCCGGTCGTCGCAGCACACCGAGGCTTTAATCATCAGCATGTTCTCCTCCTTCCCACCCACCTCGCAATCAATGGTCACTTCATCGATCTCTGTCGGGACTGTCAGCGATTTGCCCACTTCTGTTGCTTTCCTCTTGAGCTCCTTGACGTGATCGATCACGCTTCCGAGAAGCGCTGCTTTGTCCATCTGATGATCATCGAGAAAACAACGGTGAAAAAAGATGTTGAATGTTTGTGTCTACCAAGTGTTCGATGAAATGCCAAAGAGAGGTCAGTGATCATTGCACGGTGCGAAACTGAGTGAGTGATGAGCTTTTATGAGAAGAAGAAATGGGTAGTACCTTATCGGACTTGGGGATTAGTTTTCGGAGAGTGGCGAGCTGTGAATTGATTCTGTCCCTTCGCCGCTTCTCGGCCTGGCTATGGCTCTTGGAGGCAGAGGCAGCTCTGTCTTCTGCAACCCCGTCGATTGGTATTGACCATGGAGGAAACCCATGAAGCTCATGTGGTTGTGGAAGAGGCCATGGGAATAGAAAAGATTGCTCAGCAGCAGTAGCAGCAGGCCAGCCAGGGAGGTACCAATTATCCATAGCTTAAGCCAAGAAGCAACAAGTCTTCTTTTTTATCTTTTTTTTCAAATATACTCAAGCACCAAGTAATGGGTTTTTATCACAAAACTATTGCCACTGTTTATGCACTAATAATGTGTGATCTCCACATTCTGATTGTGATTGGTGTGATATATTGTAGCTTCTCATTGGTCAATCAAATGGGTGTCTTGCCATTATCCACCAGTCACCTCATTTTTGGTGACTTTCAAGCAAGCAACAAGAGGGGCTTGAAGACTAGAGAACAGAGGAGCATTAAAGCCAATATGTACAATCAGAAATGGACAATAATTGCACGGAATTTGGATGATGAAGCAGTAGTAGTAGAAGAAGAAGCATGAAATGGGACTCAAGAGGCAGTAGATCTGAAAGAGGTGAGCATCAGGAAAGAAAATCTATCACCTTCACATGAATGATCACTACAATTGTTTTCCTATATGTATGTAAAGTTTTTTTTAATGTACAGCTGGACTTAAGCCCGCGGCTGTTGGGTTCCAAACCCTGTGCTCTGCCAAGCGAGCTATACATTCACAACAAAATAAGGACCCTTTTTGTTAAGGTTTTTATTGCATGCTAATTAAGAACTCTGTGTCTCACACTACGCGGCTGGGCCCTTTAGAAATAGTGTTGACCCGGATCTAGTCTAGTTTTTTTTTCTTATTACTTAAATAATATATATATTATACGCTAAAACCGCTGCGTCAGACTCTTATTTGTTGTGTTCTATCCATTTCAACTAAAAGCTGTTTAATTCCTAAGGAAGTCCTTTGTAAATTACTCAGGTTATTTACCACATTAGAACCTCTCTAAAGTTAACTCACGGCGGCCTTCCCAGGTCTCTTATTTTAAGAAACATTCTTTAATATTAATTAAAATAGGACCTAACTTTTACCCGTGAAAATCAAACCCTTTAATTTAGATCGAGGTTTTATAAAACTATGATTCAAGTAACACTTTCCTAAGGATAAAAAATACTAGGCCTAAGATCCTGGTAATTTAAATCGGTGCAAAAGAATTCAGGTTTAAAGTACGAGCCTGAAGCCAAGCCCCTTTTCTAGTGTAACTTGTGGGAAAAGCTATCAACATTATCAATAATCAATAGAGCGAGACTCCTCTCATGGAGACCAGGCAAACTCTTCAATAAATAATGGGGCTAATATAATAGACAAAAATTAACCCGGTAAAATAGGAACGCGGGTTTAGTATAAAATAGATTGCATTAAAACGCAGTAACAACTACCCCTATTATTTTTGAGAAGCTTCTACTCGAAAGCAGAATTGCAGTCCTCCTTTAAGCCGTATATTTTTTATAATGTAACTGTTGGATTTGTGGGTTGTTTCCTAGATCTTGCTGTCCTTTACTCTTTTACTTTTTCTCATGTATGATTGAACCCACATCATCCATATCCATTCCTCTAGATTCCATCTTACCAAGAAAAACAGTAAATGCTTCTCTTTTTAGTAATCAAAATGGATCTCTCATTCACCATTATTTTATCTAAACATGGCATCTCTAGGATAAACCTTCTCTCTGCTTTCCATTTCCATTTCCATTTTATCTGTCATTTGTTTGAGTTATTGAAGATAATGTAGACTGAGTTTCACTATTAAATACTGAAAGGGAAAGCGGGTTTTGGCGTCTATAATTGAAGTTGATGATTGCAAGTCGTAGAGCCTTTTTGTATACAGTTGCTAGACATTGGAGTTGAAAGTGATAAGGAGAGATGTTAAGAAGACGCTAGGCTTAGCTCCCAATGATAAGCCCTACTAATTCACGTTCTCTACTGAGAATGTTAAGCTATGCGACACACCATCTCTCTCCTCTTCACACCCACAAAAGACTCGCATATGGTTGTCCTCTTTCACATGTCAAGGGTAAGAGTAAGAGATGAAGATGAAAGTCCTAGTTCTAGTTCTCCTGCTACTTCACAACAAAACAAAATAGGTTCAGAAAAGAGGGGCCAACAAATTGTAACTCACAATAAAAGAGGACTTCAAGATTGATACGACTTTCACAATAAAAGAGGACTTCAAGATTGATACGACTTCTGATCCACCACCACTCAATCACATCTCTCTCTCTCTCTCTCTCTCTAGGGTCCCAGCTCGAGGACACTCAATATGGCGAAAACAGGCCTCACCATGAACTTGTGCTGAATCAAGATGCACAATGAATTCGGCCAGAAAGTGTTGCCTTGACAGCTAAGTCTTTGGCATTTATGGTTTCAAACAATTGTATGTGTGGTAGAGACTAGGGACCATAAGATCTGATAAAAATCTATGCCTAGTCAAGCAAGATTGAATCTACCTGCCAAAATGGAAACCAAAATCACAATACAGCTAAAGCTATTTTACAAGATTTCGTAGCATTATCTAGCATCCAAAGTGTAGGGTAACATTTTCTACTTTATATCAATTTCGAAGGAAGCTATATTTGAAGCCTAGACTGTCTTTTAGTAAAAATACGAGGTTCCCACCGTAGTAGGATCTACAGAGCTCCAGGTCCTAAGACGACTACTTTAACGTTGTGTAGGACAATTTATGAAATTGCTACTAGAGCACTTCCCAATTATGAGTCTATGATTGCTACTAGATCAGAAATAGTTTACACATGTAATACTAGTTTTTTTTTTTTTTTTTTTCTTTTTCCACAAATGATTTTCAAGTAGCTAAGAGTAGAGAGAGAGAGAGATTGAACATAAAGCCCATAGCAAGAATAATATTATTTGGGTAAGAGCAGCCCCTACCTACTCTATTGAAATCCAAGCCTTGCACTTGAAAAAAGCATATTACAATAATAAACTTCAAATCTTACCTAGGACCCAGTAAAGCTGTTCAATATCTCCGTCGCTAAAAGACACATTGGTGTAAAGATACTTTAAGAGGCCTGGTCAGTTCATGTTAAGACAAGGAGGCTGATCTTACGAGTGAAATGAAACACTGCAGAGCTTAATAATTGACGATAAAGAGCACCAAAAGAATCGAAAGTCTAATGATTATCCGAAAGACAATTTCCATGGGAACCTGCATGATTCCATCCCGACAAGAGCAGCATAATTCTACTAGGAAAGTTTACAGGGACAGAAAGTAAAAGCTGATATAGCAACTATCCTATGCTACAAGAGCGAGAATCATTTCTAAAGTTTCCAACAGGTCTTTTGGAGATTAGTGGGAGAAGATTCAGACTCTTAGAGACGTTTGCTGTAAAGTTTCTACGACGTACCAGTCAGAAATAAGTCAATCATTGGTATATAATAGTCTCCCACTGAATTTTTTGTTACATTCATGTATAAATATCGCCTCAAAAGAGATTAAGATCCTAGACATACATTAAGCACAAAAAATACCTGAAGTCAAAATGGCTAGTGATGACTTCCAAGGTTGCATCGACCGCCGCTCTTCACCATTTTAGAACTCGTTAAAATGGATAGCGCCAACTTTCCACACGACGTAAGTTGTGGTAAACATCAGTGTGCTAATTAAAACAAATGAAAGCACAATGAAGAACAGATCAGCACCCCCTGGAAACTCAAAAGTCAGGCCCGGCTTTGGCATTCCTCTCTTGCTGTCATCAAGCATGTTTGTGGGGGCTTCGGGAAGGCCAGATTTTGTCTTCCCCCGTTCACTCTCTCTCAGAGCAGCCAATACATTACTGCCCATTTCTGATTTAGGCTTTTTTTCTGCGTAACGATTGATAACACGGGCTGCTTTTAGTCTCTCCCTTACTGTTAATGATGACCTTTTTGGTGTGGGTTGTGAATTACGTGATGATGATGTTTCCTGCTTTGGATTTGAAGACATGGTTGAGCCATTAGGTACCTCAGTGGTTCGAGGCCCTGCTTCATTGTTAATTTGAGTTTCTGACTCGCTCTCTCCTGCTTCAGAATCCAGGGATGGGGACTTTACAGTAGAAAACTGATCTTCCGAAGGTGAGCTTTCAGCTAGCTGACCTCTATTGTTAGCAGAAAAGGACATGCTCCATTGTTTTTCTTTTACAAGTCTCCTTGACCTAAACATACCATAAGGTGAGGTAAAATGGACGGCACTTGGCCCTGAAGCTCCAACAGAAGAGCATGCACCATTCTGGTACTTGGCCTGCAACTTAGAATAGAGAAACAATAAAGATAAACATCTTTGTCAATAATTAAGGCCAAAATAGAAAAAGAAAAAAAGTCATTTACTCAATCATTCATTCATCGTTATCATGGTTCATCAAATACTCCTTCCATCTTAAATGAAGTGTCATACTTTCCGTTTTGAGAAAAAATAACGAAAAGTTAGTGTTGTCTATTTCTTCTTCTATTCCCGTGCACATGTGTTGTAAAAAACTTAAAGAATAGTAACCAACTTATTATAAAGACATTATTGATAATTCATGCATTACTAACTTCCTAAAAAGAGAACAAGAACTTATTTTGGGACGGAGGATGTATCAACAAGCAACAACAATACACACCAACACATACAACAATCCCTATCAAATCAATTGATATTGGACATTAAGTCGTCTTCTACGCTCTTAGTAACAATACAAAATGTTAATGCAATAACGATATAACATGCAAATAAGACCCTTTTTTGCCCTCAATCATACAAAAGAACCAATGTAAGGGCTCAAGCCGCTCCCTGCATAACTATAATGCTAAACAACATGCAAATCAACAATACGTAAAAGCTACATTCAGTAACAGAAAACATATTGACAATGCTTACAGGTCATAAAATATTGCAGACAGTGCAATTTCTATGAAGCCCAACTTTCATTTCTTCAATTAAAACATGTGAGACACTAAAAGCAAACTCATCTAATCTCCATAACTGAGAAAAATGCTCAGAACCCAACAATAAGCAGTCACAAAATTAACAAGCAGTTCCTCAAATAGAGTCCATGGCAATACAAACATAAACACAAGTACAAGTCTATAACTCTATAAATTAAGCAACAAAAAGAGTAAAGGCAATATCTTTATTGGTTCAGCTCATTCACCAGCAAACTTGAAACTCAATTCACAAAAACCCAGAAAAAAATAAGTGCTCACTCGAACCCAATTGAAGAAAACAGATAAAACCCAGTTGGTAAGATTGAGAAATCTTCAGATTAGAGAAAGAAATTGGGTGAGAAAGTAAAGAAAAGAGCGTAGGTTACCGTAGAGTGGAAGGTGAGGACTGAATTGAGCGAAACAGGCATGGTTTGTGGTGTCGTTTTAAGGCCCAACCATCAAGAATCGGAGAGATGTTCTGTGAGTTGCGAGCTGTGATTTTGTGCAGTAAGATGAGATGGATGATCAGCAACCAATTGAAGGGGATAACAAATGTCTATCACCACTGTCTTTCAGGCGCGTGTACCACACCTAGATACTTGCTTGGTTACCCTCATTTTCTTTTGACAAATGGTCTACTCTCATTTTCAAGTAAATTATTTTCAGTTTTAGAGCAATGATAGTAAATTTCTACTTGTTTAATGGAAAAATATGATGCTTGAATGGGTCGAGATAGGACGAGAAACTACAATTAAATAGAAACAAAAATTACATATTAAAACTCGTTCCGTCACCATTCTTAAATAGAATGAACATATTATTTTTTTTACTTAAATTGAACTTGAAGGTCACAAAATTTGTACAAGCACTGTTATAATTGATAATCAAAGGTCTCTAGAAAAGACAATTCATATACATATTTTTAAGAGAAAAAAAGAAGAGAAGATTTCTCACTTTTGTTGATTTTCTTAGCTTTAATTCAGAATGGGTTAAAAACTGTATTTAATTGAGTGGGATGCACTCGTAATTTCTTACAAAGAAATAAAAAAATAGTAAATTTCTTTCAATGAACTAACTGTTCAGTTGCTAGCTAGGCTAAAGAAAAGAGCTACTGAATCTGAGCTACTGAATCACTTGGAAGAGTGGGCTAGGATTGGCCGGACAGCAGCTTTGAAATCTTCATAAAACCTTTGCTCTGAAAACATGCCAGCCCGTCTTCTTGCAGCTGCCGCCATCTCAAGCCTTTCACTTTCCGGCATTCTTATAGTTTTCAGGATGGCATCTGCATACTCTTCCATGCTGCATGCAAGAAATCCTGTTTGCTGCCCATCTTGTTCAAAAACAATGTCCATTTTTGGGCCAGCAGAATCATGAGCTGAAAAGAGGAGGAACAACGTAAGCAACGAGAATAGTTTTATGCGTGTTAACAATTAAAGAGGCAAAGATGTGCACCAATTGGGATGGCGCCAGCTGCCATATACTCTACAACACTTATGCCAAAGTGCTCATCTGTCATGGAATGAAGTCCTGCAATAGCACCTCCCAAAAGCCTCACTAAGTCCCTGTAGATTGTGAACATACACCACAACTAAGACCACAAAGGCATACATCATTTGAGACCATGAGCTTCTTTCGTCGGTACCAACATGAGAATAAAAGACTTGCTCATTCGCAACATGGGGTTCAATTACCAGTGTTGGTAGACGAAAGGTATCACAATTATTCTTATAAAAGATTGAGGAATGAACAATCATTTAGCGATAACAGACGCATGATATACAAAAGTACAATGCGACTGATCTACCAGACAGGCAGACACCAGACTACCAAGCCTATTTCTTAAACTCTACGTTCTGCATCATTTTAAAGTGACCAATATTTCTAGATACACTTAGCTAACTCGTATGACTTTAAACACTAACAAGGATAACCGAGGACCATAAAGAAACATGGTCACCAGTAGCACATGATACAAGATCAAGATGATCATAACATAGGGGTAAGGAGAAAACAGAACCAATCATCTCGTATAATCACCAACCTTGTCTTCATTTTTCAGCACGTTTGTCCCATATGGCATCTTTTCTCAATGGATCCATAAACAGAAGTAGAATAAAAAGAACAGAGCATATATTCGGACTATTGCATGTGTGTATTAACAGGTTTGTGCATGTGATTAAATGGCTACATCTGTAAATATGGAGAATGTGATGAGACAGAAACGGACCTGTACATAAGATTTTCATGAAATTCAACATCCCTATCCACCTTTAGTTCAATAGCTTTGTCCTTCAGCTTTTTCACTCTTTCCTCATCTGACTTGTTTCGGCAACTACCAACAAATTGGAGCTTAGGCCGAGGCAAGCCTTCGTCTAATCTCTTAATGGCTACTGAAAATGCCTCAAGTTGAAGAGAATGTGCCTAGGACATAAAAATCGCATAAGAAAAGGTTTCAGAACAGCCAATAAAGGCCCCAATTTGGGCCACTAAAGTTGCAGTATCTTGTGCTCATATGTTTACACAAGTGTCCCACCTTTTCAGGACGAAACTGAGCAACAGAAATGAATTTTGGAGTTTCCCTCGGTCTTTCTAGTGGGAGCTCCTGTTCAGAATGCAACTTGTTAGAAATCTCACAAGCAGAAAGAAAATGAGTCACCAAGATATTAGATTTCTACAAATGATGAGACACGGCATTGCACACCTGGAGTCCTGAAGTGTCACAAGGAGGATACACTCGCTTAATTCGATCTCGAATTCCCCATAGCTTTTGAATATGAAACTGTGTCCAAGAAGAGTTGACCATAGCAAGTTGCGCAAAAGAGCCAACAAACCCATATATCCAGCTAAAAACGGTATAATAGATTATTTTGCAGCTGGATAGCCAAGAGCTGCAACAGGAGAAGAGTTTATAAGATTCCAAGAAAGCAGAAAGTCAAAAGAGATATGAAGTTGCATAAATCTATCACAGATACAAATGCGCGGGGAGAATATCTATGATGATCTTAACAATATCTAGATCCATAATTTGGCTCCTGGAAATTAAAATTGTTTTTGAAAGTCACATGAGCCATGCTTCAGGGGTATGTCGACCACTACAGAAAGAACGGCTCGATCATTCATTTTTACAAATCACTCTCCCTGTCCAAAATGAGTGTCTTGTATTCCTTTTTTGAAAATTGAATGAGAGGTGTGTTAGTGTTGAATAATTCCCATCTACACCCTCAAGTGCATCTGCTGTAACAAATGCAAGGGGTTGTAACTAACTTGTGATAGTGGGATTGTATGTAATCAATTGGGACAAGTTTTTTAGAGAAACAAGACACTTATGCAATAGAGGAAGCATTAAAGAAAAAGTGGAGAACTGCCATGATTAGGAATCAAACCTTTGAGCAATTTGGGCATCATTGTTATACATTGAGCTCCTCGCACGAACACGAGATAACATGTCTAAGCTGATAGTGGGGTAATGCGAGTAGCAGAAAACTTTACATCCAAATACTATCCTAGCAAGTGGATATGTGAAAGCATATCCGCTGGTGTCAAAGAAATATACAGGAGTAACCATGCGCAAAGCTTCCCATGAGAGGTAGATGGAACCAAGGCTTTGACCAATCATAGTGAAGCGAGGATAGGTAGTATCCTCAATCCACTTCCTTCCCGAAAGATGGGCCACCTGAGAGTCCCATATCAATTGAATATATATAGTAAGCAACCAGATACACAAAATCTCAAGAAACACAGCTACTAAATAATCACTAGAACCAAATGATCAAGCATCTACATTGGCCAAATGAAAGTGACTAATAGTAGCGGCTATTTCTATGCACATTTTAGGGCAATTGCATCAATCGATCAAAATTTAAAGCAAATAACCACATAATTATCCAGCAATTATAAGCAAGTAACTGCGAATAGAGGGAAAGTAACCTTGGGAGGGCTGAGAAGGTTGACTCCAAAGCGATCAGAAGCTCGAGCCATCAAGGTCTGTGGAGTGGCGTCGAGCTCGCCGGTGTAGACAAGGCAGTGGAGATCGGGCCTCTCCTCTTGAATTGCTTTGACGGCGCACCAGAGGACTCTCTCTCCGCCGCCGCCGTTGATGTCGGGGTGGAAGAAGCCGACGGCTCTCCGGCGGCTCATTCTACTACTGATCACATAGTAAGCAAACTTGAGGACCGATGTAACGGTGACGAAGCCCCAAACCCATATCAAGAAGAGATTTGCCATCGCCAAGTTATCGGCAATTGTCGATCGATGGACTGGATACAGAAACGGAGACACAGAGGTTGGTTCTTTCGTTGCTTGGCTAAAGTGAATTGCCGGGCAGTCCCTGGATTTTCTGTTATTTCTGACTTGGTCCTTCACTCGAGTCAACTAGTTTACACTCGTAGATACGGCGGATCTGCCGAGTGGTAGCTAGTGCGCCTACACCTCAATTTATGAAATACTCCTGTAATTTACTTCAATAAATAAATAAATCTACTGTTACTGTCGTGGATGATAATCTAACCCGAACTCAACGAGAATCTGATGTCTCAATGAGGCACTGGACAGGAATTTCTTTGGGGCATCGGATGAGGATGGGCAAAATTAAATTCTCGATCTGGGCATGGTGCGGGGACGGGCAGATATAATTACCCCACTCCAAACAGGATATAATAAAATAAAATAAAATAAGTATTTTTTTTTTTTGAAATGAGAATATCATTCGTTCATAATCAAAGTGCAAGTTACATTCAGATATACTTACCATCTACTAATTCGCTGATCCCAAACCAAAGAGAATCATAAGTTCTCCATAATGGCCAATACTAATAACAAAATCAAGACCCCCAACAAACAACTCTGAAGTAGCAAACCATACTCTGGCGACTCCTGATCCTAACACGAGACCCGGAGCGGCTAAA
>JAYMTA010003983.1:0-13297 GCA_036897625.1 Pelargonium cotyledonis | reverse complement strand
GACGGAATGTTGACGAAAATAGGGGACGGAAAGTTTTGTGACATACTTTAGGATAGCCAAAAGTAACAAACCATACTTTAGGATAGATATGTACAAAATGTGCATACTTTAGGATAAGTATGTGTAGTTTTTCCTAAAATATATTATTTTGGTTAATCATCGTCGTGATTTGAAAAAAACGTTTTGGATTGTGAATCACTTCTCAAAGAATGAGGTCTGATAACTAACATAGAAAAAAAATGTAGTATTAAAAGTCGTGTTTGATATTGTTTATTTTATTCATAAAATATATGAAGCACGTAAAAATGAGTGAATATATATATATATTAGAAAATATAAAATTCAAACTCCTAAAGTTTTGTTTTATATTAAACTTGCACATGAACCTTTTATTTTTGAATGAACCATTTTGCGAGGACTTCTCCTTGCGTGACCATGCCTAAAACTTAAAATATTATCAATATTCGAGATGAAACGTCATGTTGTTGAAGAAATCTTAAACTGACATAAGATGATCAACGAGCGGGTAGTTTCTTACATATAGAGATCACATTCTTTGCTACCATAATTGGTGTCATGGACAAATCTTCCATTAGGCTACCTAACCTTCAAGCTGAGTTGAGCTTGGACATTTTCTTACAACAAGACTTGCATACGACAACATTTATAGACAATTTTTTTCCTTAAACGTCTAGCACATATATATATATAGGGGAGACCTAATGGTGAAGGTTCAAGGGGGGCATGGTGGGGAAAAGGCCAGTGGTTGCGGCAAGTTATGATAGTTGGTCGAGACACCATACTTAAACTTCCACAAGTTTCTTGCTTGTGTCTTGGTTGCAACCCCATGGTGTAGATGTTAGTGTGAACCTCTTGTGTGCGGGTTTTCATGAGAGAGTTCTCTAGACGGACTTGATTCTTAGTTCACTTGTTGATTTGAGCTTGTGTTCGAGCTCTTAAAGTGTTGAGGTTGTCTTTGAATATACGTGTCACCATAATATTAGTTAGTTTATAAAATTATTGGTAACATTAGTAAATACGATAACATAAGACTGATCAATCTGAGTCATATTTATTTAGAAAACAATTTTAATGATTCTTTTATGTTTGTTAGAATATTCGTTCGTTTGAGAAACATGCTCTTTCAACCTCAATTGCCTTCTAAGCACAATCATTCTTAACTTTTGATTCTCATTCTTTCCCTTTCTATTTTCATGCTAAGACTCCAAAACTCATCAAAGACATGTACACATAGAAGCTAGCTACGGAAATTGAATGTAGAAGCAAGATAAAAAGAACAAGTGGATTCGGTAATTGGAATGTAATTAGTTTTGTAATGATTGTGGTATGCACGATATGCAAAAGATACAGGTGATCATCAAATAAAATTAAAATAAACACTTGTTAATTAGGCTCTTTTAGAGAGATTAATGCACGGTTAATTTGCTTTAGAGATATAAGCACATGATTGAGCTTAATTGAAAACAGATTAACTAGTAACATATCAATGCAAATAGTGCATGCTATTTTAGTATTCTGTAAGATGCAAAATGCAGTTAAAGAGTTTGGACCACTCAATATAGAATTTGAATGCATATGCATTCAAGTAATCATATTGATTTTATCAAAAAAATAAAATAAAAATCATATTGCTAAGTTGTCCTAGTCAACAAAAGTGTACTATTTTCTATATATATATAAAAGATGTATCCGAACTCCAACTTCTATTCATCAACTTTTGATCAAAACTTATAGAGTTATAGGAATTAGTTGAAATAATTCCCTGTATAAGACCGACCGGCCTCCAAACCAGGCCGTGTAAATCATAGAACATTTTCTCGTTTAGATGATTATAAATATGAGACCACCGACAAAACGATAGGTAGAGTTTTCTTACTCTTTATAAGAGTTCCTTACATATTATGATCATACCGATGACATGTTTGGTAGATGTCATCTCCTGTTAGTAAGTCAGACACTGTAAAACAAAATCAAAATTTCTGTATATATATTTATACCAAATTTAACTTGAGATTATTTTTACATTTGCCATAAATTTGTAAATGGAAATGTACGAGATTTAATAGCAAAATGAATGGGTATCAAAGTAAAGTTAATAAGAGTCCAATTGGATTGGATCAATTGAAAACGAGTGTAGTGGGCTTGGCTCAGATGAGGCCCGTTTTCTCAGTAATTGTGTGTTGTACAAAGGCACTGTCAAAGTAGTTATTACAGCCGCCACCGACCTTGACCTTGTTCACTTTATCCTATGTTGTCTTCGATTGTACTTCTCCTTCTGTTGTGTCGTCTCCTGATAAAACGACGGCGTCTCTCTCTTGACCTTCCGTCTCCCGATTAAAACAGTGACCCAAATTTGTTTCCTTCACATCAGAATCCGAATCCGAATTCGAATCCGAATCCAATCCGCCCGACAAAAACTCTCATCATCGTACTCTCCTTTTTCTGCTTAAAGCGACGCAATTTTCTAAGGTTTATGCTCTCTCCTTATCTCTCTGTGTATGAGCTGAAGAATTCTGTTCTTGCTGAACCAATTTATTTATTAAATTACCTTCTTCTTCTTCTTTTTTTCCTTCTAAATTTTGGATTTTTATGATATTTGTGATCCTAATTTGCATTGTCTGAGGTTGAAAATTGGTTTTGTTGGAGCTTTCGTTTGTACTTTTATCACGATGGACCTCTCCTCCCAGTTCTAAGTATATATAGAATCTTTATATTGGGAATAGGTTAAATTTTTGTTGGAGTTCATTCATTCTATAAATATGTAACTTTTAGAAACTTGCCCATCTACTTTGGTTCATGGATGGTATCTACATTATGTTGGGGGTTTGTATGAGCCTTGGCCGAGACTGTGAGCAATTGGTGCTGAGAAACCTACCTTATCAAATAGTGTGGGTTTATATTTTGTAATGATAGGAAATGATGACAAGTATGTTTATTTATTAACAATGCTTCCAATGGTAAGCATGACATTAAGTTGAGATGTGGTGAAAATTGTAGGCCTTGCGGCAAGAAGGGTTAAGTTTAATGATTAACAGGTTTGGCTTATGAAGTCTATATATCAACACGGTCAATAATGTGACGAGAAGTATATTGCAACTAAGTTGACCATTTCTTACAAATGGTTCCCTAATTGAGAGTCTTGTGAAAGCCTAGTTGAGAGAGATTTGGTGTGTGTAGAACTGTTATCACGCCACTAGTGAAATAGAAGAAAACTTTAAGAGGTACTTAGCCTTTTGTTATGGCACTTTACAAGATTGTTGAATGCAACTATGTTTTGGGTATGACAGGCTTAGGTAGGTTTTCATTCAGGTTGAAGCCTTGAGCTCAAGCTTAGGCCAAGTTCAACTGAACCAAGTTGAATTGCTTAACATATATGCCATGTTACAAGATTGACTCTGTATATCTTTTGTTCCTGTGCATGTCATTTAAGATATTTGCGCCTTTATTTTTTGTTCTTGTTTGCTTTTGAGACTTATCCCCCTCAAATTTTTAAAGCTTAATTTTAGTCCCGATTTTAGGATATTGCAGGTCCCAATAGAAAAAGCTGGGAATGGTAGAAGAGTCTGTAGAACAAGAGAAGATTGACTCTGTACAAGCAATTAATAATTAACGACTGTTGGATGGTAACCCAGAGGTTTTCAAGGATACAAATGTAGTTAACTTGGTTGAGAATTAAATTCTAGATGCTTCAGTAGAAATTGATACAACCTTCACTGATGGGAGCATTAGTGATTTCAGTACACAAAGTGAGACCTGAAACAGATAATAGGCTGCAGAAGAGACCTCATATAGAAAAGAGTAGTCCAGTGAATAAGTTGCCAGAGGAAGGTGCCCTTTTTGGCCATTATCAAATAATAATCATGCCGAGTTTAATCATCTTTGATGACCAACTTGAAGAGAAACCTGAAATAAATAATAGGCTGCAGAAGAGACCTCATATAGAAAAGATTAGTCAAGCTAATAAGTTGCCAGAGGAAGGTGCCCTTTCTGGCTGTGATCAAATGATTATCATGCCAAGTTTAATCATCTTTGATGACCAACTTGAAGTGAGACCTCAAATAGATAATAGGCTGCCGAAGAGACCTCATAGAGAAAATAGTAGTCCAGCTAATAATTTGCCAGAGGAAGGTGCCCTTTCTGGCCGTGATCAAATGATTATCATGCCAAGCCTCATCATCTTTGATGACCAACTTGAATTGATAAATAGTGACAAGCTTACTAACATCCGTAATACATTTAGAGACCTAAACTCTACAATTATTTCTATTACTGACAACAATGCAGAGGGGGAACCTCATGTGGTTTCATATTCAAAACCATTAAGAGCACCTATTTGTCAGTCTAGAAGAAAGCTTCTTGTCCTGGATATTAATGGGCTCCTTGCTGACATAGTTTCTCCTCCTCCAAAGGGCTTTAAATCAGACATTAGCATTGCAAGAAGGGCAAGTGAGAACTGATATTTGCTTAATTATTTCACCATTTAAGTTAACTTCATCATTTACAGTGATGGGTTCTAATCAGATATCTCACCTCATCTTTCAGTTTTCAAGAGACCTTTCTGTCTTGATTTTTTGAAGTTCTGCTTTGGGAAATTTGATGTGGGCATTTGGTCGTCAAGAAACAAGTATTCTTCTACTTGTACCGATTAATTTTATCAATCCTCTCCCCTCCCTCTTCAGTTTTGCCCTCATACTTTGGTGAAAGAGTCAATTACACTTCAGTTCATTAAATTTTGGCTTGTGGTGTTTGTTCTCTGTCCCTGCGGTATATAAAGCTTAGACTATAAAGATTTACTATTTTTGCAGGATAAACGTGGAAAAAGTAACTGATTATTTATTCAGAGATTTGAAGCATAAGCTGCTTTTTTGTTGGGCAAGTACTTTCTAGTTTTCTTGTACATATCTTGCTCCTCTTCATATCTCGCACCAAAACTGTTGATTTTATCCTTTTCAGTATCTTGATCAGCTTCCAATAGTTATGCACTTATGCTTCCTTTTTTTTATTAATCAAATAACCCCATCTACTATTTGTCAAGTTATCTATACTTTCTAGTGTGTGTGTAATGCACTATACATGGCATAGCCGCATAGCTTCATCACTCTAACCAATGTGTAAGATTATAGTCTATTTGTGTGTGCACTGAGCAGTAGCCCCAATAATGTTTTGCAATTTTATTCTTTGGTTGATTTTCGGTTGTGGTGTTCAATTAAAATCAGATACCGGATTGATCAAATATTTAATAATAAGGCCTTGTACTAATCCATTTCAAGGATGGCTACTTGCTTTCCTGCCTAGGGCCGCATCTTTGCATATTATTACTTTTTATGTTCATTTTTGTCTTGCCACACCTTTTGGTTATACGAAATGGAATTCCCCTACTCTTCTGCGCTGGGGCATTTGGTTATGTGGTGTAGTAGTAATTTGCTGGGAACCCCTGATAATGACTGGCAGCTTGTTTAGGATTATAGTATTATTATGGTAGCATTTGGATTAGAAAAATGGAATGGGGTTGAGGATGATAATTATAACCCAAACATCATCAATGAAAATCTCATTCCCATTTTTAAACAAAAATTATAATCCAAACGCTATCTATGAACTACTAACTTTTTGATTTTGTACTTACTGAGTTAGATCTTTGTATATTCTGTCTGGAAGTGACCATACCATAGGATTGAGCTTGAGTTATAGCATAAATTCTATGTTTTTTAATCAGCAAAGTATGCAGAATATTTTGAATTTGTTGTAAGATTTTCGAATCTGTATCAACAAATAAAGTTAGCTACATGCTAGAGAATTTTTCTATGACTCTTGGATTTGTAATCTGTCATCTACCAGTGACCCGACTGTGAAAGTATACATGAGCTGTTGTAGTTGAATCTCATCTTCATGGCAGTAACTCTGGTCTCTCTCATTTTTTCAAATAATTTGATTATACACCCTGATTTGATTTACAGGATGCATCTCACTGTACTCCATCAAAGTTCTACACACTTGAAAACAGACATAAGACCCTGGTTTTCAAGGAACTGAAGAAGATTTGGGAAAAGCACGACCCTGATCTTCCATGGGAGAAAGGCTATTATAATGAAACAAACACGTTATTGTTGGATGATTCTCCTTACAAAGCATTGCTCAATCCCGTAATTAAATACGTTCTTCATCTTTTCTTCCCCCTAGTCTTATAGGCTTCTTTATCTTGTTCTTGTTTGGTATTTTAAGTTCTATCCATAATTCTTTGTTTTTGTTTCTTTGTTGGACTCTCATTTACAGCCACACACTGCAATCTTCCCTTATTCATTCAGATACCTGGATAAGAACGATAGTTCTTTAGGTAACTTGATTTTTATCTGACTTTTGGTGTTATTTTTCCTCCATAACATGTTAATTAGATCCATGAAACATCACTGTCATTCTTCAAACTGAAAGTGATTGTTTTCGAGGCAAGACAAAGGCAAATAATTTGATTGTAATTGCCATTCATGGCAGGTATTGGAGGTGATCTTCGGGTTTATTTGGAAGGTTTGGCAGAGGCTGACAATGTACTGGATTATGTAGAGAAACATGTGTTTGGGCAAAGTAGCATTACAGAAACTGATCCATCGTGGGATTTCTATGTCAAGGCTGTCGGTTCAGTATCTCCCTCTCCCTCAAAATAACGTGTCTTTCTCAAGTTGCATTTTGGATTAAGAAAAAGAAAAGAGGTTGGTTTTTGTTAGAAATTAGTGATTTTGATTACCTCACCCCATCATATTGGGAATTTTTGAGTAGTTACATTCTTGGTAGATACTGCGGGGAGATGCTAATTGAGATGATCTGACTGGAGCCCTAATGGGTTCGTTAAATTGTTGGCATAGCCTAGCATCTTAAGCATACAACAATTGAATATGGAATTTACCTGAAGAAGTTTATGTTTCAGTTCGTTTATACAATTATACTCATTTAAGAGTTGTATCAACAAAAAAAAAATGGTTTATGGTCTTAAATTTTGTGAAAAGATATCACATTAGTGGAATCTATTATATTCAGGTGTATGCAGCATTGCCTCGTACTGGTCAAGTGTAATGTAACTACGTTGCTGTTATTGGTTAATTAGTTGTCGTTATCTCTCTTCCTAAGTACTAGCAAGCTACGTGGGCAATTAGGTTTTGCATTTTTCAACTCTGACATACGGAAGGAGAGCCAACTTGTTAGGTGTCTTGCCGTATTTGTGTAGATATAGGGAGAGGTTGAAGAAGGCCTGTGTTGACAATCTTATGAGCTTTAGAATGAATGTTCCCTTACTGAACTATTGTGAAAATAGGTTAACTGATCAATTTCCCATTTATTGCGAGTTTTAACCATAGATTGCTTGATATGCCAGACTTTCTCCGCCAAAGTTGTTAGGTTGCGAGTTTTAACTATACACTGCTTGATATGCCACGCACATCAGTCCTTACATTTTGTAGATCACTTGTTATAGAATGTTCATAATTGTAGCTCATCATCTTTGCCACCCATTTTAGCTGAGCAAGAGTCTTGATGTTATGGTTTAACAGAAACATTGATGGTCAGTTATGATCCTAAAAGGCCAGCCAAGAAGCTAATGGCCCGTTTAATTGTAGAAAATAGTTTTCATTTTCTGTTTTCGTTTTTCGTTTTATGTTTTCTATGAAAAACTTGGAAAATTTAGAATTAGAATCATGTAGTAGAATTAATTTTAAAGTCATAACCAACAACTTCATGCATGATAGATACACCTGAGACAAAAAAAAAAGAGTTTTATATTTGAAAAACTCAAAAAAAATAGTTCTCAAGTTTTGCAGTTTTCTGAAAATAGTTTCATGACCTAAGAGTTCAGTTTATTCCCAATCTTCTTGATGTCCATCTGCTAACTTCTTTCCAAAATGAATTGAGAACTTAACTTCAATTATTTTTAATATACACACATGTTCCATTTCTTTCTTGATCCATATAATTGTAAAGGTAATGATCATTTGCTGTTTATGCAAGTTTGATTGATACCACAAGTGTATAGTTAATGGTTGGCTTGAGTGGAGGTCAAGGTTTTCAATTTCAAAGCTTTCTAACATCAACTCCATCTTGCAATGCACCCTACTTTCCACTTTCTAAGATTTTTGCTTTCTCAAGTTTCTATAATCCCACATGACTGTCCCAAGACAACTAACCAATCTTTCATCATTAGTAACTGAAATAAAAATTTCAAGTAAAATATGCCAAATTTTCACTTGGGTAAGTGGTTTAAGGTGATATATAAATTTTTCCTTACCACGTGGATGAGAAAACATGCAAGTCATATCTAGTTAGATCCTGATTCAAAAACGCGCATCTCATAAGTTTCAATTTCCACCGTGTAAACTCGCAAGTTATTATTTAATACGTATTAAAAAGAAACAACCAGTTAGTTCCAAATCCCAATAGACATGAGCAATACATAATAACCGAACAAGAAGATGATAATTGTACTATGGCTTGTGACATGTTTATAGTTAACAAAAGACTTTGTGGCATCCACATATGCCACATGATGGTATCTTCTTCTTCTTCATCATCATTTTTCTTCATTGTACACAAGTTAGGTATTGACTATAAGCACCAACTATTGCCCATCCCATCCCCACTGGAATCAATCTCTTCACCACATCTACAACATGTTCTCATCTATCCATTCTCAAAAGGACTCTTCACAGTACACATTGCTTGGATTCTAAAAACTGACTAGCCATTTCTGTCCTACACATGATGAGCACAAGTACACACACTGACACACACCAAAGAATAATAGTAATCATATATTCTTGGTCCACACCAAACAGATCAAACAAGTTCACCACTACAGTTTCTACATAACTTCACAAAAATATGGGGCATGAGGCGTTCAAACAATATTTTTATCATCTCTAATCTTTCACCACACGGTTTCGATATGCCATATGTAATCAAAGTTTGCATGTGAGTATATATGCCACGACTTGGAGATTCGCATGAGCTGGAAAATTTTAGTTGCATCATTTCGTCTTTGACTTCTCAATGCAATGCAGCACCGTAGACTTTATAATAGCAGAGATGGAGTTGACGAAGGATATTTTTAGCGCAAAAAGTTGTAAGTACACGTGACGCTAGCTTAATTGGTTTTAATTATAGAATAATCAAGGATCTGCATCCTAGTTTACCAACAAGATCAGAGGGACCACTTTTTCCAAAAGTAGACTACTATTTTAGCTGCTAGCTATAGCTACTTGAAACTTGAGTGTGAACTATGAACCTAACCTTTTACAAACTGACCATACGTGTATTTGGTGTTACTTAAATATGCAAAAACAGACCACCACAAGCTAACCTATATTTAATTATAGTCCTTGAATTCATCAAAAAAGAGCAGAAAAATCAAATAAAAGATGATGCAGACCTTTTCTGGCTTGGTTTTCTTAAGCCCAAAGCTGTAACATGTGGAAAAAGGGATAAGATGGAATCTTGACTTGCTACTTCACCTCCATTCAGCCTCTAAGTCTATGCTCTATCCCTTGTTTAATGTTCACACAATCCTGCAGGTTCTTCCATGAAGCTCTCTAGGACTTTTATACATGGATATATTCTAGATGTGATCCTCAGCACGAGGTTTTCGCTTTATGAAATTTTGTTATTTAAATGTAAGATCATGCTCCGATTGAATGACAATACTATTCGCTCTAACTTAAATATAGTTTATCTACGTAGAATTGTAGGGTGTAAATACTTTCTCATATTAGCCACCACACTTCAATAGCTAGGCATAGCCAAATTGTTGAGTCAAAGGAGGTTACTAATAAATAATCAATGTGGTAACCCACTTTGTGAGAGTTGGTGGGTGAGAAATGGGGAACAACATGTGGCAATCATGGTGGGCAAGTTGGATATTTGAGTGAGGTAAAGCCATCTAGGAACCTCAAATGGGATTGAGAGAGTTGGTCCCTTCCCTGCCTAATGAAGCTATAGCATCCCTCATATGACCTCTGATCCCTTCACTTTCTTATCCATGTGGTTTTGCTTCCTTTTTTCTAATCATATCCATCTCAAAGATCAACATCATCTCCTCTTATCATCTTAGCATGTGTAAACTACACATACCATCAATAATTGTGCATCTCTCTCTCCCCAATTACTACTTTTTTTGTTCTATATTGCAATGGGATAAGATGAGATGAGATGAGTTGAGACCTTCCCATGCAAGCAAAGCACATCTCATTAAACACCACCACCAATCCACATTTTGGGAAGGCTTTGGGCCTAAACAACATCTCACATGATTCTACCTAGATTATTGCCACCATATTCATGAGTACCCTTCCTAACATGATTGATAACGATGTCGAGTTCAAAACTATGTCCAAATTGACAACACTTTCCGTCTCATCAGATTCCGATTAAGATATAATAAAACAAAACAACAATCATGCACTCGTAAAAATCTCTATTTCTCTTGTATTTCGTACCTTATCGCTATGAAACATATGGCATGCGAGGGCTTCCCGTCAAGACCAAAAACTGTTGTTGCATTTTGCTACTAATCCCACCAAATAATGTATTATGATCACGGACCAAGAAATATCCCGTAGGCTCACCTACAAGCAAGTGAATCTGAAATTAGAACATTCCATTTTTCCCCCCTATTTTTGATAGTACATTCCAAATCCAAAGAACAACAAGGGGATGTTAGTAATATAACAGATAATTATTTCTCCACAAAAATAGTATTCAACAGCTAATTATTCTTTTTCAAGAACCGATAATAATTCTTTCCCTCATGCAATCCTGTCATGGTACGAAAACAACAAGCTGTCCACTGCCATACTCTTGTACGTATCTTGTTATGCAGAAAATACATATGAATAGAAAAATAAAAATATAATCAATTCCAAGTTGGATTACATAAATTAATGGGAAAAAATTGAGCAAATCTATAGAGTTTCAATGATATTTAAAGCAGCCAATTACCAATGAATGCCCACGTTGTTGGAAGCTAGAAATCAGGTGACAACCACGCTGTATGTTATGATATATTTGGAGAGCAAAGCATGTGACAGACTCCTAAATTTACTTTAACAATTCCAGACAACTTGTTACAGCACATGCAGTAATTTTCTGCGTTTTACTCTTCAGTCATTTGTATCTTTGATATGGTATTTGAACTTGAGACTTGTTATGGACAAACAATATTTATATATAATGTAATCTTGGAGAAACACTACTATTCCTAAGATGAAGGAAAACAATCTCTAAGTTTTAAGGACATGTAGTCACTGCAATAATATCAAAGACTTGTGACAAATCGAAAACAGGACAAAGTAACAAATGATCTTTGTTCTGTAGCATGTTGGACCTGTGACAAATCAAAAACAAGAACACAACAAAAGATCTATGTTCACCAGCGTGTTCAACTTGTGGCTAATCGAGAAACAGGACCACATGTAACTCATAACTCGCAGAATTATAACAAGGGGAAAAAAGTGTATATATTGGCATGTATGAACAGGGCCACACCTACTGGTTAATTACATTAGTAAATAGCCCAACCAATTTCAGGTTATATATATAAATATATATATACATGCACACAGACAAACTTTTCCAGTTATCTGATTGACTAATATTCCATCGTGGTATAAACTGAAATAAAACAAAATCGACATCTTCATGTGCCTAAGTTGTAGCATATATAGGACAAAGTCACAATAATACAGACCAAACTCTTCTAGCATTGTTGATACTAGCAAGTAGCATTGTGCCTTATCCATGAATGTCAAAAAATAAACACATTACTATCATTCAAATACACAGATTCAGAGCATGAATTCCAAATAAGTTCGGCATGCAGCACGGATCAAGTACTGCGCCTTGGAGAACCAGCCAAATTCAAGCCCTATTTTTAAACACACTCCTGATATTTGTTTGGGTAATTAGTAATTACCTGATAACTCTTGGATGGGGAGGACTATATGCACCCGGAAATTGTTGGGTGCTCGTCTTGTCAGTAAAAAAAATGAAACCCTACAAAAGCAAAAATGAGGGAGCAGTAATATATAATTTCTGGCATCTTTATCTATCAATATAATATAAGTAGAAATGAGAAGCACAATGTGGGTGGAATTTTTAATACTGCATTAGATTATAGCCTACTCCTCACTATCCCTTTCAACAGCATAAATAATGATAAAGACAATTAGCTAGAGCACATCATCTTAAGCCCTATCACATTGAATATGGACATGTAACCAGAAATGAGTAGGTAATCAGATAGTAAATTCTTGACAAGAATAGTCCCTAAAAATTGTGGTAGGTTTCAAAGTTGAAGCCTCAAGACAACAAGAAGTCACTCTTGTAGTTAATTCTTATGAGATACTCGCCGCTATATAATTAATTTGTTGTCTATTCAAGCAAGATGATTGCGTACGAACACGACACCAAAACACCCAAATGTCCAATAAATCTTTTCATTTGCCTTGTCAAGTACTCTACCGAATAAATACAGACTCTAGATAATATACAAAGTACAAAGTGACTAACAATACAAACAAATTCCTTTGTGTCGTTTCTCCACAATTATGGAAATTCTACAGGTCCAGCCATTTCTAAGCTCAGTACAATTTGTGTCCTAAAATAGATCCTGGTAACTATCTCTTGGACCACGCCCCAGCTCCAAGGTACAAACTCATGACACATACAGCCAAATATGCTTTACATTGGTAATGGGTCTTGCTAGCTTTGAAGAAGAAAAATAGAAAGACAACTAACCTTCATGAAATATACTCTGGATATGGGAATGTTAAGCTTATGTAGATAAATAAAATAAAAATGATAAAAATTGTAAACAGGAAAACTAATAGATTGCTTACAGTAACAGCAAACTGAACTGTTAAAACATTTAATATACAATATATCAGAAATCTTTAAGGATACAGCATGTGCATATAATCACTAGAAAAGATGTATTTCAGCAATCTTAAAAGAAACTAATTTGAAAACTCCATGTTTCTAATCAAATCATGTTAGAGACAATGACACAGAGACAGGCACTGTATTATGAGTGGATTAATTATTCATACCTTATTTGTCTTGTTCCTTTGGATTTTCTTTCTCATCTTTTTTCTTCTGTAGGAAACAGACACCAATGGCACACATGTGAGGTGTGTCCTCAACAATATTCCCTGAAGTTCAGAGTTTCTAATTTTGGTGACTGCCAGGGAAAATATTAGCTCTGAAAATAAATATAAAATAATAATAATAATAATAATAATAA
>JAYMTA010003982.1:0-13300 GCA_036897625.1 Pelargonium cotyledonis | reverse complement strand
ATAACTAAGAACTAAAAACCCTAATCTGCTATTGAGCAGAGAGACCACTGGTAATATTTCATCCCAGGAAAAGAATCTTCCTTTTCTTGAAAATTTTAATAAATTACTTTTACTCATAAAAAAAAAAACATAGTCTTTTTGGTATTTTGATTACTTCCTTATTCTCAAAATAAATTTTGTTTTTTTTTTGTCCTTCACTTTTTGTGGTAAATAAGTTTGTTTTTTGTTTTTTTTTTTAAAAGTAGTTAGTAATATTTTTATATTAAATAAATTAATATTTAGATTTTATTACAACTTTATAAATATACAAAATAATTTAATATGGAGTAATTTATCTGTAATTACTGAAATTTGGTAAACTCTAGCAGCACTGACCAGAAAGTTGGCAGATAAAGTCTAAAGTAAATGCCCAAATTGCAAGTAATAAATGCAGTAGTACACAAATTAAATTTAGGGAATAAGTAGACTGTTGCTTAAATAGAGTGCTTGCAAGATTCAAGCACGAAACTCCAATTAATATGTGAATTGACTTGGAGTTATGTTTCAAATATTGTATAAAATATTTATCTACTAATAAAATACAACACATTAATTATTTTATAGACAGTTGATTGAATGATGTGTCACAACACGTCATGTGCAAATCATGTTTGATATACCAGACGTTTCGCATATGTGAGGATGATATTTTTTTTATAAGTAACATGACATCATATTCGAAGTAATAATGTTTTACTCTCAAAAGTAACGTCACCCAAAAACTCACCTCACAAGTCCCACCTCACACCGTTTGGGAGCGTCACCCAAAATTCCACCCCACAAGTCTCACCCCATACCGTCGACAAAAAAACTCGAACCTGAAAGTTCAGAGGAAATTCAAAGTGGTGTTGATCATTTGGCTAAACATATCTCGATGGATGGTGATACATACAGTCAGATTGTAATGGTTTAAAATTTTAAACTTAAAAAAAAAAAATGAAACACTTCTTTAACTAACACAAAATATTACATGACTCCCCAAAATCTCTCTCTTGTACTGGGAATATGTAAGAATTGTTAATTTGTTTAAAATAAACTATGGAGAACAAAACAGAAGTTATGAAACAATTACAAATCTCACCAACTTGTAAATTATAATAATCAAAGGCTCAAACCAATTTCACATTCACCTTCTTGGGAATGAAGAAAAGCAACAGCAAATGTTTTATCTTCTTATGCAAAAATATCAACCCAAATCAAATGGTGTGTCCTGAGCTGAATCTGATGACGAGAATATCCACTATTAATTAAATAATTTATTTAGAGAGTGATAAGATTGATTTATTTATTTTTGGTTTTATCCACACCACACTTTTTTAAGTCCCCCCCGTTGTAATGCAGGTGTCAGTGTATTCAAATTCGAAACTTTAGATTAAATTTTACAGCCCCTTTTTAGTTGTCTCGCCCGCTTAGCGTTTAATAATACAATTGATTTACTTAGCGTTTAATAATACAATTGATTTATTTATGCATTCCCAAGCTAAGTGAAAAACACAATTTTTTATCACTGGTATTCTTCATGGCAACAAGAAAAGAAAGCACATTTCAGCAATTGAGTTACCCAAATCTCACCCGTACTGTCGGGACCTTAAAGAAAATGTAAAGCTTTCAAACCGTTTGACCAAATATAACTTGATTTTTTATTTATATATAAAAATAACATAAATGACAAGATAACATAGCCTCCTCCAACAAGCTATACTTTTTGTCACCACTAACATGTATATTTAAAATAATTAAAATGCAAAAGCACATTTATCTTGTTTGTGATTTAGCCAATAATGGGCTGGTTTTGACGTATACATGATAAGGAATCTAGCCACGTAGGAATCACAACAAGAAGATTACATTTTCAAGGCACCAAAATCAATCATCTTAATAAAAATAAAAAATAAAAATCTTAATTTAGTAGTATAATATTTTCATGACAATATTATAAGGACAAGCACGATGCACAAGTGCCTTAAAATATGAAACTGATGAACATCAACCATCAGCAAAAAGATTATCAAATCTCAAAAGAACCCAAGAAATTTAAACAAAGTTCAATAATTAGAACCAACTACACCTAACCTAACAGTTACAGAAGCTAATTATTATGCAGAAAAGAAAACTAATCAGGCATTGAAAACATGCAGAGAATGAAAAAGCTTTGCCAAATGGGCCATAATACAGAAAACAGATTTGATATCATTATGTACTATTAACTATGTTCTGCAATCAAAAACAACTTATAGGACTGCATGTATATCAGGTTTTTGTGATCAGATCATCCAAATTATTATTCTTATCATCTTAAAACTGGGAAGGCGTACCTATGAATAACCGAGTAAAATCGCACTTCAATTTCCTTCGTAGCTGTATTCTTGTACTTCTTGTATTTCACTTGAGTGCAGTCCTGAGCTTCCACCGTTGGTCTCCACCTGTCCTCCGGATTCAGAGATCTTTGTGATCCTCTGCAACTCATCAGTTACATATGATGGATGAGCAGCTACCTGATCGTCAACCAATTGCTCTTTCTGAACAAGTGGTTTTGGTCGTCGGATGGCTTCAACTGCTTCGGGCATTGCAACAGGGGGCGGCTGTGGAGGAACCCATGCACGCTGAACGGGTTGCTCGAGGTTTGGTGCGCCAAAATACCCTGACTTCAGCTCATCTTCAGTTCCAAATTCTCTGACTCCATTTTTCTGTTGCCAATATGGCACTTGGCTGTCACCATATGACTGATAAGTACCATTGTCCTGTACCTTAGCATACAAGCTTTCTCCACTTCCCTGAGACTGAAGGGCTTGATTGTAACTGTTTTGTGCTGGACTAACCTCCCACGGCTGCTAGTCAAGAGAAAACATGTCAGTCAATTTCTTGTGTGACGAACAAAAGTAAATGATATGATTCTAGCAGCTATCAATTATAGCAGCCATTCATGCAAGGCATATTTTAAGAGAGCAACAGGAGGTGTGTAAGACCATCCCAATTATGAGATATGATAAGAGGATGTCAGCAACCTTTACTACTAATATCTAATCACAAACATGATACTCGAGGTATTCCACCATCATAAAATGGAGTCACCACCAATATCTTTATCTTGTATGTTTTTATTTATCTAACAATTCAAAACTTGAAACTGAAGGGAAAAAACTTTCAAAAAGAAAACCTTAGTCCTTGGCGCAAAGCGAGGATTTGAAGGTTGCTGGTTAGGATTGGGAGGTGAATCATTAATTTCCTGCATATGATTTAAGAATAACAGAATCAGCAATTTTCAACAGATCAGCAGATTTCAGCATATAAACTAAAAGAATAGATGTACTCTGATGTTGGGAGGTTTCTCCCCTCTTTGGACCATTGCCATCATCTGCAGCAGAAGTATAAGAAACAATCATCAGAATTTTTTGACCCAAAGCAAAGCATTACAAAATTTGAAAGTAAACCACTGCACATATTCCTTCCAGAACTCACATCTCTCTAATTTTTTCAAATCAAAATCAAAACAAGCAAACTAAATATGCTACTGTACTAAATAGACTCATGAATCTAGTTTTTTTTATTTCGTCTAGTAAACTCTATATATTCTCTAAGTACTCATCATAACAATAACAACCATGAATCAGATTATTTTCTAACATTCTTATTTGACTTTATGATGATAAATTACTAAAACAAGACAGTTGGGAAGCCATGAACTTCACTACCTCCATATATGACTTCGGATGAGGTGGAACAGAAGTGTCCGCAGGTCCAGGCGGTGAGGAAGATCTCACTGCAAGAAAATTCTAATTTTATGACGAAAAGCTCAAAGCATCAGAAATATTAAATAATAAATGTCAGCATTTGCTCACTGAACAACCTGACCGAGAATCATATTCCGCCCTGCCGTTCACATTTGGTTGCTGTAAGCACATTTTAGAGTTGTCAAGACTATATCAAAGACTAAGTGTAGAAAGGAGTATATAAGCTCCAATTTGTCTTGAAGATCAAGCTAAGCCCCAATTCATTTTCTACTCACCCTGGAATTCATTGTTGAAACTCGATAATCGTCTTGATTGACGATAGGTTGTCTTCCTGATGCATTTGTTTGTCCTGATAATTTAAAAAAAAAATCATATTGATAACAAAGTTTATCAAAACTCAGTAAGTGATGGCAGAACAATATCAAAGACGAGGCTGTGCGCAAATAGTTTATGTGCATGTGCCATTGTGTGTGCCTATCAACAGGCCAAGTGGTTAAAGACCTTTTTTTACAAACATTCAGAATGATTAGCCAATGGTTTTGTATTGTCAGACATTGGCATACAAATTGGCCAAACACTAGCATAGTTATTTATGTGACACCTTAGTATAGATTTTGAGCCAATTTTGTCCACAATTTGATTTTTGTTCTAATCTCACCTCTATCCACTCTTGTTATGAATTGATCCTTTTTGTCATGTTGCCATCTAAATTAGCTTACTTGACATCATTTTTTTTTTTACTCACATGACATGATGGGCGAATTGGAACAAAATGGCAACTCAATTGACCATTCCAGAACAAAAGTGGAAACTGGGGGCACTAAATTGGATTTTTTTTTAAATGCCACGTCAACAAATATAGATGACACCATGAAAGAAGGGACCAATTCAAAACAACAGTGGATACTAAGGGACTAAATTAGAATGCAAATCAAATTGGAGACAAAATTGGCACAAAATGATACCAAGGGAAGTAGGGAATCATTTTAGAACATACTCCATAGATCAATCTATGCATTGTGTATGACAACTAGACGCCCACAATATTTAAGGCATATTGCTATATGGTGACTAGTCAGAAACATGATTTTCCAAAAAAGCATAATAAAACAAAATATGTTCAAGAATAACAGAATTACACAGAATTTATCACCGATATATAAAACCACACACATTAGTATATTCTACTAGATTTTGTTAATGATAATTGTACGGACCTAAGTTCCTATAATTAGTTTCAATTTCAGTTATATGTCAGGTGACTTTTGGGGTCAGAGACAGACAAACTTATGTGTATGCTCAAAACATTGAGGGGCCATCTACACCTAATTATATGTAATCTGCCAATCCCAAACCTTGAGGAACAGCCCACCTAGACCTAGGAAAATGGTAAAATGGTGTTTTACAAAAAGTTACTTCACATCATGGGCCCAAATCCAAACATCATTACCAAAGAATTATGATAATGCTCCTCATTTCTATCACCCACAACTTGCTAAACAAGTCATAAGTGGAGTTTTGATTATCCATCGAAAGAATGCGAAGTCGGTTGTCAATGGGGGCCCTACACCTATTAGCTTAAGCTATTGGGTTGGAGTCAAGTTTAACAATACTGTTAGACAAGCATCACATGCAAGCTTAGTGTGGCTTTGCATGTTGCCCAAACACAGGCCCTCCTTTCACCTTGCGCTAGGAATTTAATATGATTCAAACACTTCAGCATGGTTAACAAGCTCCAGTATCATATTAAAATGCTCCAGTCAAAACTATCCAACAGATAATAAGCATAATCAGAAAACAATTTAGTACTTAGTACCTTCCAACTTCCGTATAGAATTACCCATTGACTTCATTTCCTTCACTTGCACATCTAACAGATTCGCAAACTCCTCAAAATATTTCTTCTCTGACAAGGTAAACAACATAAATCAATTCTAAACGTATTTCTAAGTACCGAAGAATCGGCATTTAAAACCAAAAGAGTTTTAAGGGTTATATGTGTAAAAGACAACATATCCAAAAAGTTGTAATAATCTCACCTTCACTTTTAGACTTCAACACTTCCTGGCTAGCTTTTGCCACATCAGCAGCAGCTGCTGCAGCGGCTTTGGCAGCTGCTGCTGCTTCCTCTGCTAAACTTGGCTTTGAAGTTGTTTTGTTTGTTGGGTCATCATCTTCTTCTGATACAACCTTGCGAACCCAGGACTTCAATTTTGGAACAACCATGTTCTAATAAAATAAAATAAAACAAAAAAGTTGCTCAATATTTTGATCAAGCTATTAATGATGTTAGGTGCAAGAAACATTTATAGCATTGTGAAAAAACATTACGTCTTCACGTTTCTAATTTTATTACTAGATGGCGAAATATTAAAGAGGCTAGAGTAGATACCTTGATTAATACTGCTGTTCCAGCACCTGAAACTGCAAATAATCCCACAGCAAGAAAAGCATGAGACCAGTGAAATTGGTACCATGATAAGGTCCCACCAGAGGAAATGACACCAGCTGGAGCAACTGCAGCAGGCTGCAGAGTTTGTACTGAGGGCTGCTGTTGAACATTTGGTGATGACTTCGCTTGCACATCTGCTGTTATGATGGGGAAAGTGGGACGATCAGATCAGTGTTGCAATGATTAATGAAATTCAGGTCAAACTTAAGTACCACGAACTTTCACTTGAAGACTTATCTACCTTGATTTATGCTAGTTGTCTGGGCACTTGAAGGTGGATCCTGATATTTGCATAAAAATATCAGGGGAAATTATAGACAAGAAACATGGATGAACTGAGAATTCAAATAAGGCTCAACCGACAAATAAATGGCACATGAGTGAAAATACTCATGAAAACTCAAACGGCCCTATGAAGAAACAGCGTATCAACAGAAGTAACTTGCTTACAGGTACACGCCGAAAAGCTTCATCTATCTCCTCCTTAGTCAAGCCCTTCTTCTCAAGAAAAGACCGTCTATAAATGATTGGGGATCCCCTAACTTTTGGGTGTGAAAGAAATTTCACAGCATTTTCTACCTGGTCCTCCCTTATTGGTTCCGAGTTCACAAAAACAGATGCTGGAGAGCTTTGTTTAGTAGCCTCTCCATTGGCTTCTTGTTGATTTTCAGTTGTTGGTTGTCCAATATCAGCAGCTGAAATAAAGAAAATATTATTTATCTTAATAGTATACTCCTTTAGGCTTTAGTATAGGTCTCCTGACACTCTCGAGACATAACACTCTTCTGTTGCTAATGAATCAAGCACAATAACAAATATTTTAAGAAATTATGTCAACCAACATTCAAATTCTACAGCAATTTAACTTGACTAATTTCAGCAGTTTTTAACTCATATATTAAGTCTTAGAATATATTGGTAGTGTTTTTAATAGGTTGTACCAATTCTAGGAATGCAATTTCAGCATTCAATTTTTTTTTTTTTTAAAGCAATTTAAGCATTCATATTGTCTGCGAGTATGTGACAAATCAAAGGATTCTTAGAATTTATTTAATTCCAATAGATATATACACTTAAGCTTACCCCATTGTTTTGGGGAAATGGCTAGGTGGTGGTGATTGTAGATATAAAGAATTTAGTTTGGCATGCATAGCATTCAAAAGGCTACAACAAAGAAATTCTTTGTATCCTATATCATGAAGAAACAAAAAGCAGGGTAGATTAGATTTAGTATGCATGATTTAACCTTATGTGAGAAGTAAGCAATAACTGTCAGTCATTTTGACTTATCGAGGTGCTAACCTTAACCAAACAGCTGTAAGAAGAACAGGTATATCATTAAAAATAAGATGAAGATGCCTTCTCTGTTTCTGTTGTACAAGGATACTCTAGTGACAAAGACATAATGTGGACTCACTTGATTGCCCCACTTATATTGGCATCAATGAATTCTTAAGGATTATGCAATCCTAGTATTCTCAAAATGAACCCAACCAGTTCCAGTAACCACACTCAAGAATGAAATTGTGCTTTAAATGACATGCAATGATACAAATTATGAATGGACAGTCACTCAAATAGCAATGAGACCCCAACATTTTGCAAAGAAGTTACACAATGAAATAGTAAAGCAAAAAAACTGTCTAGTTCTGGGGGTTTTCTTCTTTGAAAAGAAAATTGTTCGATCAATTCTAAACAGGTTTCTGCATAAAATTTCCTTAAAAACAACTGTAACAAAGAATAAATTTAGAAGATATGATTTGAAAATATCAAGGCAAACAATTCCATATGAGATGGGCCATTATATCTGTAATTCAATTTCAGATTCGGAGCAGCTTAGAGTTTCAAAAGTTAATTCAAATAGATCACGGTTCACAAAGAAGATATAACTCAATACCATCAAGATAGATCACCCAATAACCTCAACAATGAAATCAAATAATTCAACATCAATCATCTGCCCTCATCCCCAATTCATTAGCCCTACAAGTTCAGCTCAATCCCAACTACACAAAATACAAATAAAACTACGGATTCCCAATAACTTGTAACGAAATGTATCAAACTATAACAGTTCGCTACCTACGCGCACAGTCACCCATGTAACCTAATCACTCATTTCCTGTCTGGGCAAAAGCTCGAATAACACGAGTAAATTTCCAGATAGAGCATCACTAAAACATAGCAAATCTGAGAGAACGAGTACAGCATAGAAAATACACCTGGGGTTTGAGCTGCAGCGGGTGGCGCAGCCGCGGATTGAGTCGCCATGGCCAACACCTCCTCTATTTGAATTGCAAAAGAACAAACAGACGAAAAATCGGAGTAAGAAAATTAACAGAAAGAGAGTGATGATTGATGAAGACGGTGATTACAGATAGAGTTGGAGAGGTGGGAGCTTACAGAAGAAGAAGAAGATGATGATGATGATGATGCCTCGATTGGAAGTTGTATGATGAAATGTCAGAGAGAGAGATGTAAAAAGCAGCGCTGGATTCAGAAAATTGATATCTGAATTTGTAATAAATGGCGACTCCAGCTACAGCTCCTGACCGGTAGCAGCCTACTGTATTCATAGAATTTTTATTTATTGAATCTTTATCCTAAAAAAATCATCCCAAAAATCCTTTCCATCTCAAAAAGACACCACTTTCTAGTGCATTCATAGATTATTTATTAAATTATTAAATAGAAAAGAAAAGAAAAAACTCTTTTTTTTTTCTTTTTTTTTATATATATTTTCAGTTATTAGGTTGGCCCATGAGTTCATGGCTTATGAAAAATAATTTTCTAATGGGCCTAAATTGGGTCAAAAGGCCCAAGATAAACAATATAATCCGAGAGCCTGATTATAGCCCATATGTAGTGTCACAAATGAAAAGCAACATCCTACTTGGCCCAGCCCAAATGAAACACTCACGTAACAAACATTTTGATAAAGAAAAAAACTTTGTTTTCATTATCGCTGGAAGTTTTGTTATGTCTTTCTTTGTTAGAAGTTTTTCTTGCGACTAGTCAATGAATTTTGTTTGTACTGTTGTGAGTCAATTTTATGGGCAATGACTTGAGAACGGTGATTGGTCATCTTCATCTTTGAAATTGATGTTAGCAAGTCGTTGATTAATTTAGAGATTGAGATGATAACTGACGATAGTTTAGATTCAACTCAATTCTTCAATAGAATATAATTTTTGTTTGTGAAGCGGTGTGCGAATAGGGTGACCCATGCAATTGTTAGGGTTGTTGTTTCCACGTCATGCGCGTAATGATGAGTCCAAATGAACCTCCCTTCAAAGTATTTGAGTTGCTCCCAAATGACATTTCTTAAATAAACAGTGATTAGTTCTCTTAACAGAACAAAAATAGATTTCCGAAAATCGAATGACAAATATACGAGTGGACGATTTGAATCATTTGAAATTATTGAGCAAAATAATAATTATGTTACTTTTTAATCATTGGTAAATTCCAAATACTCATTCATTTTCTTAGCTAGAAATCATTTTTTTGTGATGTTCTCTCTCCTATATCCAATGCATACATGGTTGCAAGTGGAAGGTGCAACTAATTTAAGATGATGTAGTACACAAGTATACCGACCTTACCTTTCTTGGCCTTTGATCTTATATATTTTCCTCATTTGCACACACATTTTAGTGGTCCACACTCCTTTTCATTGCTACAAAACCATGTAAACTAAAATCATAACACTATGCATATATAACACAAAGAAAGTAGCTGTCAAATGTGACGTGTTATTAAGCGGATCATCAATAATAACGATTAGCAAAATACGTTACGTTATAATCATACGAAAAAAATCCAAATGCTGAGTGAGAGGCCAAACACAGGACTCTTAACTACCAAAATGGCATTTTCCTTTTTCCTAAATCTATTTGATGCATTTACATATGCATGAAATGCTGATCCTATATATCACAAGGCCACATGCTGATCTGTACTAATAAACCAAAAAAAACCATTGATTGGTAGGCTTATAATGTGAAATTCAAATAATTGTCAAATCATTTTTACCATGGGTTTTCATTTTCTATAGGTTCATATATGGGAATTTGAAGTAGAGAAGGGGACAATTCAACTTCTAGGAAATATTTTTCTCATCCCTTAGGCTTTAGCTAGCTTTTTCTATGACCATGATGACTGATTTCACCCTTGTTCTTGACAATGGATAGAACAACCTAGTACCTACATTTGCAAAATGTGAGGAAACCACTCGTGGGTGTATAGTTTTGGTCTCTCAAAGTCAAAACTAACCTTTCAATGGTCTCTTGAGTTTAAAAAGTAAATTTCTTTTACAAGCGTAATTTTTTGTTTTGAAGGTTTACTTGACTCTTGCAGACGTGAATATTTATAAATGTAAAAAGACATTTGACTGTTAGAGTAGAGGACAACGACCTCCTAAAGTTGGAGGGCCACAACGGAGGCTCCTGCACCAGATCTTGCAACTCATGTGGAAATTTCATTTCTAAAATCGCTTATGATTTTGCTTTGGTTTGGTTAACGAAGAAAAAACACAATTATCATCGACCTTAAATTTAGATACACATGTTTTACACTTTTACTAGTAAGTTTATGTAGTTTTACGGCTAACTTTCCGTTAGTGGGCTCAAATATGATATGTTCAGTTTCGGTCATTTGAATATACACATTTTTATATGCAGTAAACGGTTCTACTTTCACACTAGCAAACAATTGTGGGTGTATAATATTTGAAAGTTTGTGTGACATGAAATGTGTGTGTTGTGTTTGGGAATGATCAAAACCATCCAAGGGCTAATTTCCAAATTCCAGTTGACCTACTTGGCTTGTTGCCTGCTTTGCTTCAACTACAAAACATGACAAAAAGTTAAAATCCATCCCATCCCTTGGCTTCTACTGCTAGCTCTTGTGTCAAACCTTTCATCATATAACACAACTGTGATTGTGTTCACTAACCACACCAAACTAAGTGTCCATGAAAAGTCACTTTTTATAGTACTATCTCCAAAGTCATGCACAAAACAATACAAAGAGATTGTAGACACCCGATTTCGTGCTCGAATAATAAGTGTCTTCAAAGTTTTTAGAGAGATGAAAACGACCTCTCAGGGACACAGTATCCTTAAGAGATGCAATTGAGAGACATATCTTATGTAAAGTGCTAAACCACGGCATACCCTTTTTTTTTCTTTATACCAAATCTATATGCCAACTTGTATACATTGCCAATTTCAATCTTTTGTGCACTCAAGAGCATGAGAGCAACCTAGGAGCCAAGCCACAATTGCATATTTGTGCTCCACTCTCCTTTTTGATTCAACAGTTGAATTGAAATGATTATCCAGTTCTTTGCACCTACCACAAATGGGACACCAAAATCATAGGCATAAGATACAACTTATCATCTTCAACTCAGTGACCAGGAAGGACCACAAGCTGTGCCACTAGTGACAGCTACTATATACAATAAATTCTTTTGGTGAATTTGGTGTTGCATTCAAGGCCCTCACATGTAACAGTGATGTTATTACATCAATTTGGACTATGTACTAATCCAAACGATTTGAGCCCGAAAATAAGTTACGAACAGCAATTAGTTCGAGCGAGAGACTCTTGACGTTAACTTGCGAGCGAAAAAACAAGAAAACGTATAGCGATGTATAAGGCGTTGGAAGAAGCTGTGCCTCGGCTCAATGTATGGCCTAAAACAAGATCAAGAGCATCTCATATCCGAGTTTGTCCCCAGCTATCCATATTTCTAGTTGCTTCACAATATCAGACAAGAGAAGCTCTTGGACACAGTTGGCATGGATTGTCATTTTCTCATTCTATCAGTGATTTCTGTATGTTTATTTATGTATACGTAACGAAGGAAATCGAAGAAAGAGAGGATTTTATTGATAATATATGAGATTACACGATTATTAAAGATGTAATCACAGACCTTGCAGATCAAAATCAAGAGAATAGCTGTCTAGAAATTCCATTAAACTAGGAGTATACAGATTGAAATCATCATTGTTAGAAAACCAAAAAGAGGTCTCATTGACACCACTCTCTTGAGAGCTACCAAACCCGGTTGTGCCTTTTGAGCTATCTTGAGCTGCTTCCGGGCCAGAGTCCCCACTGTTGCCATTTAAAGGCACCTCAGAATTCAATTCTGAAGTCGTCCTTGAACACTTTACTACTTCTCTCGGGCATGTTTTTGAAGAACCGGTGACTTTAAATTTCCCTTTCTTTACCCCAAGTTTCTTGCTTAAATGAGTGTTCCAGTGATTCTTTACTTGATTGTCAGTCCTTCCCGGAACCCTTCCCGCAATTAACGACCACCTATAGATGATACACACAGTTCACCGTTTCAGAAACTTGACTATAGCTAGACCAATTATCATATATACTAAGGTATGGTTGATACAATGCTAATCACATGTTATATGTAAAATGAGAATGTGAAGTTGTGCAAACAGGACAGCATCAAAGACAAATGAATACAGAACAAAAATTGACAACTGGGAGGAATAGAAATATATGCCAAGTTCCTTGGTAAACTGGATTGAAGATAATGTTATACCATCATGCGTTCGTCTACTTCCTATTGTGATCTTGAGACCAAACTAAAAATGTTGTATTGGAATGATATACACACCTGTTTCCAAGTAGATTATGGAGACGAATGATGAGATCTTCTTCTTCCTCCGAGAAATCTCCGCGCTTTACATTGGGGCTCAGATAGTTTATCCACCTTAATCTGCAACTCTTGCCACATCTCTTCAAACCTAAATGGCAATCCAAGGACAATCAACTAAATTAGCTCAAGTTCTCTTTAATCGCCATGCAACGAATGGCTAACCAAAAATATGTGCAAACAAAATGATCAAGCTATATACAAATTAAGCAACAATAATCACATCTCAGACACAATTATACATGAAAACTACTAACCTGTCACCCTAGCAACTTGATTCCACTTCCCTTTACCATGCACCCTTATGTAATCCATTAGAATTCTGTCTTCCTCCTCTGTCCACAAACCTTTCCTATACATATTTCCACCTTCCATTTGTGTCTAGAAGTAGTA
>JAYMTA010003981.1:0-13303 GCA_036897625.1 Pelargonium cotyledonis | reverse complement strand
AGAAATGGGAATGGGAATCTCATTCCATCCAATATGGTGGGAATCAAATTCTTCATGGGAATCAGAATCGAAATCGGAATGGAAAGGAAATGGATATAATCTAATTTAAACATCATCAATGAGAATCTCATTCCCATTCTCATTCTCCATTCCCAAACCAAAAATGCTAATTCAAACAGTACCATAATACTAAAGTTGGTGGGATATAATTATTAGCATTTGTTGTCTAAGGAATTGAGTCATTACCTTCTATGCTACCCTCTTTTTTTTTAAATAATCAAGTCATATTAGGTTTATAAACTCTTCCTCTTCTATTTCTTTTCCAACTAACATTCTATGGCCCTCCAATAGGGCTTACTACATAAATTTGTAGATCTAGAGTAAACCTAATATGACTCTGGATGTTTCTTCTTTCATCACTAGTCTATGACCACAAAACTAGGCTATTGTGCTAAGTTATGTCCATCCATTTCTAATGATTTTTTCCTACTTATTTCTTCAATTGAGAGCATGTTCGTATTACTTTCTAAAAAATAACTCATAAAGTAGAGTTTATAAACATTAATATGCTCCGACTCTTTATAGCACTTAGTTGTTACCTGTGTACTAATAATATACAAATAAGCACTTGAATTGTTGTTCGGCAAAAAGTGATAATAAGTATTTTATAATGTCAAATTGATTATAAAATACATTAATATTATATTTTGGGTTATTTTTTTTTAAATTTAGACATAACAATATTTCTAATGAAAAGTTATACGAGATTGACATGAAAATCACTCGAATCGGATATCAAATTACAAAATTATGAAATTTTCTTTATTTTTATTACATAAAACAATAAAGGGCATAAACTCATTTTTAATGGTCAAATTGACTCCTTTTTGTGTGCTTATAATCTAGAAAATGAGAAGTTGGGTACTCCAGTTTATTTTTTATGCCTCATAAGCAACTCATAATCATTAGCTTATAAGTGCTTTTCAATTCACCAAACATGTAACTCGACGAAAAGAGATGTTTTAGTGCTTATAAGCCTGTTTGACTAGTTTTTTTAGGTTAACCAAACACCCTCTCAGTTAATGAGGAAATTCAAGAATTTTTGTCTATTTATGTTACTGAGCCCAACATTAAGTTTTTGAATATGGGCCAAGTCCGTTGCAATTATTATTATTTTCACTTCATATCACGTGGTTTCTGAGCATGTCCATACACTTACGGTTGACACTTTTAAGTTGTTTCACTATTCTCAAATCCATCTTCATTCGATATATGTTCACAGTTAAAGAGTTCATCACTGTCCATGAGTATATTGAGCGGGGATCGAACGTAAAAACTCTTCCGCAATTGTTTTGTCAACTGCGCCACTACCCTTGGCAGTTGCAATAATTTGGATCGGCGACCCATCTGAATGATGCAATAAATACAAAATTTGGTCAACGGTGGAAATAAGGAAACGAAGACTTGATAATCTGCATTAAAATTGATAATGGTACGAAAATACTGCATTGTCATTGTACTGCTCGGGCAGGTAATATTACTTTCTTCACAATTGGATACAATATTGAATATGATTTCTCAAAATTGAATTGGGACATTTCTTCAACTCTACAACATATGATATATACATGTATATTATCCACCAAGTGTTCACTTCTGGATCAGTATAGATATTGGTTACTCTTTTAGAAATGACAGTTTCAGAAGAAGCTCCCTACAAGTTCTGTTACAATATCTTTTTGCCTTCAATGTGCTTGAAGAATGTCCAACAAGAAGCTCCCTAGAGTTTATGTATGAGAATTATTATATATACTTTGTTCCGAATTTGTTTTCAGCATCTGATCATGATAATTACATGTCTATTTTATCTGGTATGCAACCAAAAAGTACTAAACCTAAGGAAAATGCTACCAACTCTGGTGGTTCAGGCTGATCCACAAAGGGCTTGGTTTGGTCATTGCCCGGGTAGACTATTACAGCATCGCTGTCCCGATTCCTTCTCCTTGAATCTGGTTCCTTTAGTCTCGTTATCGTGTTGAGCTTCTGCATTTGGTATTTGTCAATGTCATGTCACAAATGTCATCATGATAACTCCAAAAATTGCTAGGGTTTCTATATATTATCTCGAATAAGAGCTTGGTAGAGCATTTGTGTCTATATGTGTTAGGTTTTAGTCATGAAACACGAATATGCTACGAGTGACGTCCCTCTATTCAGACATATCTATACATTCTCGTCTAACATATATCCGAGTGTTGATTGTAAGGAATAATTATTATCATATTTATCAATAACATTCTTGTCCATTGGAATTGGACACTGATTATATTTCTGAATTGAAGCTTATACTTTTTTTTACAGGACATGGATCTTTTCAATGGGTATCCGACTTTCCAAAACTGTGTGCTTTAGCTGACAGAAAAAGTAGCATCAAGGTTAGCAATGTCTTTTATCGAAAGAACTATTTGTTGTTTTTGGGCTATGCAATTCCCTCTCAATCTTCATTGAGCTTGTTAGATATCTTATGCAAAGAGTACTTTTATTACTACTAATAAGTATACAACATTGTCGGTACTAATTGGGAGCATGAAATGACTCTAGCGTTCGTTGATTTGTCGACCCACAACATACATATCCTATTTAAGTCAGGTTCCTTTTTACTTGTGAATATTCTGAAGCAAAAGTCCCTTCATGTTCAATGGTGAATTGGAGTCTCACTTTATTATTATGTGGTTGCTCTAGTTTTCCAAGTGGTACTGAGTGGTTTCCAAAATAGAGTCATATCCTTCGCTCACTAGCATTTTAAATCACGATTGGACATCTACGGCGCCAACTGTGAGTTAAAGTACAGAGGTTGAATAGATACAGAATCTTCCCGCAGACTATTGAGTGCCATTAGCCCTACATTTCTGATACACGGATGCTAGAATATCTTGAACAGCAAAAGATCACTCCTTTCGAGTTTTAACTTTTTTCTATCAGATCTCTAGCTTCTTTTCGGCATATGATAGATAAACATGAAAATTGATTAAACCGAAATTAAATGCATGTACAAGTTGGATCAATTATCAATGATAAAAGAATTATATCAAGATTAGCAAGAATGAACAAGAGAATAGGAAATTAATAGAAAACAGTTTAGTAAAGTTTCTTTGTACCCGTTTTGGAAAGGGTAGTGATGTTAGTGATAATAATTCGACATGTTTGATATGTTCATAAGTCATGCATGACGTTTTCTGTTCCTTTTGTTTCAGTTTATCTATAGTCTTCATCAAGACGACTAATTGATATTATCAATTGCTTAATTTAACATTCAGACTAACATCAATTATGCTTCCTGCTTTTTGTTTTATCAGTCAGATTATTTTTGATGTGCTAGTACTCTGCTTCGTTTCTGTGTATGTTCCTGTCAAGATTCCATTTCCAACCTTGACATTTTGGAATTTTGTTAGATCTAAAAGAAATGAAGACAATGGTGAATAATGAATTTTCTAAGAAATAAAATATACAAATTCAAACAATAAAAATTGATAATACGTTAGATTTAACCGACGATAGCATATTGTAAAGTTTTGGTGGGTATTTGATTCGAAAAAATAGTATTAAGAATACATCTTATTTAAATGAATAATTCATGTGATGCTTGTAACAGTACCTCTTATTTAAATGAAGTTTTCAAATGTTTATTAGACTTTTAGCAAGATTATATAATTCAAACAACGAAACAACACGCGTGAAATCAAACCAAATTCATTGGCATGCCTTTGTAAAATTTCCTCGCGCTGGCATGAATTGCATTTTCTTCTACTCACATTGATATAAGTTAAGAGTCTACCATGCATTAATCATGTTTATAGCAACTGTAACTGCAGATGGTTATCACAATATTTATGGTGTTATAGGTTTACCAAATTTGTGAATCTGGTTCATATATATTGGAGGTATTTAAATCAATCAATAAAAATTTGAAAGTTCATGATCATTGAAGGTTTATTATTCTCACTTTTGTTGATATATTGGAGGAAATTAAATTATAATAATTTACCTTCACAACGATGTTCTACTTTGTTGACAAATATACCAAATGAATGAAATGTTTGTTAACCTACATACTGAAATGTTTGCCCCGACACGTTTTGAAGATGAAGACGCGTTTAGAATATATGATCTATTAAACTATTTTTTGCTCCCTGATCAAATGTCATGTCGTTCAAGTTAACTGGTAGGGTTTAGGGGTGAAAACGGAACAAATGTTTATGAAATCTTGTTAGAATGATAATTTTTTTTTTTTTGCCTGTGCAGTTAGCAAAATTAAAGATAAGTAATCCTGAAAGTATGGCGGAGATAGTAGAGCAGGTTTATGCAAATACACGTATAATTGAGACAATTATTGTATAATGATACAATAATTCACATCATAGTATGTCTTACCCTTCCCTCCCTGCCCATTCTTTTCCTTTCCTCTTCTTCATGTCTATTCGGGTTTTTGGAATTATAGTATTATGAATCAATCGTCTCATTTCCTGAACATGATGTAAAGTTGCCTCAAGAACTGTATATCCATAATTCTATGCATACATACCTGAATATGAACCATATATGCTCATAAAAGTTGTAATTAAGAAAATATTTAATATAATTAGTTGATCAATGTACAGTATCTATGGCTAAGCCTAAGGCATATATATCTTTTCCTTTTGTACATGTTTCAATGGCTTTTTCATCTCTAAAGCAATGAAAATATGAGCAGTGTCATGATGAGGCCAGTAGTGTCCCCTTTTGAAATATTCTTTGTCCAGGAGCAAGTATTGCCAGAGGATCATAACTAGATTTTCTCCTCACAAAATTTTCCCAGTGTATGCCGAAATGGGCCTTCCACTCTTCCTGTGTAGTGTAGTGTGGCAGATACTGCTTCACCCCTAGCTGCGCGGTTTCACAGAAATCAAGAATCCTCTTGTTCTGTGTTAATATGTGCTCTAAGCCGTCGCTTCCAGTTGAGGATGGAACTGCAGAAGACAGGAATGCCACTAAGTAAAATATATCTTCCTCCGGGATGACAACTGAAGTTCTGTTGTCCCACCTAAAAACAAAACAAGTTGTGAGAATTTGGAGAATATGCATTGTAGACCTTAAGTACTAGTTTTATATATCAGATTGTTACTTTGATTTGTTCACTGGGTAGATGAGGACGGGACCATTGCTTGTCTCTGTGAGGATATTCCCGAACACCTCTTTAGCGAAGTCATGTATTTTGCTTTTGGGAATTAGGAGATTGAGCCATGGATGTGGAACTTCCCACAAACCTTTTGAGCGTAGGTTGACCTCGGAAACATGAACTCTGTCCAAGAACTCAATGTAGGACACTTCTGTGAGGAAAATTGTGGATGGAATGTAGCTTAATCGGGACAATAAGCTATCAAGCTCCTGCTCGGTAAAAACAGACATGTATGAGTATTGAGTAATAAGAAGCTTTTTATTTGTTAATGCTTTACGCGCGGTGGGACATGATATGCTCACCTGGCTAACTTCATTGGCTTCGTCGAGCTTGAAGTATTTGGCCAACTCTAAGCAGTAAAGAGTTTTTCCATCTGATTTGAACTGACTTGCTTGAAGTGGGTCTTGCGGGTTGAATGATGATCTCCAGTTGTTTAAAAGACCTGTTCGGTTTATTATCACAAACCCTTCAATGTAATCAAATGCTGTTTTGTCACCGGATATTAGTTGCTCCTGGTCTTTAGTAAATGTGGCAAAATCTGAGTACAGAACCCGAATCCATTTAACCTGTTCAAAATAGACAACATATTAATATCAGCAGGTACTACTTTTGATCGAAATTCGACAGTATCTCAATGATGGTACAATTGTTTTACCTTTACAGGAGCTGATTCCAGCGAAATTCTTGCGCGCGTGATGATGCCAAACTGACCAAGCCCTCCAAGAACACCGTGAAACAGGTCGCTGTTCTGCTTCTCTGAGCAATTAAAGACCTCTCCTTTTCCTGCATTCGGTAAGTATTAGTTTTGTACTCGACATTGTTTGTCTGAAGAAACTTAGACGAAATAGTATATTTATGTTTTAACTTTTAACGAACCTGTAACAACTTCTAGCTGGTTTACGTTACTAATCTGGGGGCCATGCCGGAATGCTTGCCCGCTGATCCCAGCATTGGACAGTGTCCCGCCGACAGTTAGATGCAGATAGTCCGTCCAAGATTTCGGGGACAATCCATATTTGAGAGTCTCATGCAGGATATTGATCCACAATTCCCCGCCAGAGACATCAACATAAGGAAAATCTCCTGTATCAACCTTCATCTGAGGACCTTGGAGGGACTCCATGTTGATGACAACACCCAAATGGGCTTGTGACTGTCCTTGCAGGGAGTGTCCATGGCCTCTAGCCGCCACTGTGAGGTCCGAGCCAGATCCCATTTCCCAAACATGGTTAACAGTAGCAGCAATATCAGAAACCGACATAGGGTGCAGCACTGCGCAAGGCCGGAACTGATACCTGTTCCCAAAATCCCTGGCTGCATGGTGAATTTTGTCGAAACTGAGGTAACCATCTAGAGGGAGTGTCTTTAACGAGTAAGGGATGGTCGAGAGGCAGAGATTGATTCTAATTGTCACGCAGAAGAGTAACAAGATCACGAGGGTTGTCATGAAGGGAATGCTGTTTCGCCTCGCGAGAAAGCTATTAGGCATGGTGTAGAGAAGAGCTAAGGAAATGAAGGGTTTGAGGAGGAGAATTTAAAGAAAAAGATTTTGGTGGGGATTGAGCTGAGTCAAACTAGCTATCTTCACGAGCAAGAATCCGTATGAAGACTGTCTACTTTGGTCTGCGAGTTTTGGGGATTTTATAACAGAATTAGCCATCACACATGTGACAAGTTGAAGAGGGAAAAGTCACCCGAAACAAAAAGATTTGACAAATCTTTGCACTTTCTCTAACAGTTGCAACCACAATCCCACCTTTTGCATCCATTTTTCATATACTTTCACACCAAGGGTGTTAATGATAGTACTGTAGCTATTTTTAGAAAGAGTGAAAAAAGTTCCCCTCCTCCCCTTTGATGCTAGGAAGTACATTTTAGGCATTTTAACCCGAGGGAGAGATGGGGATGGTTGGGACGTTTATGGGTACCGTAGGGCACGTAGTGAAATTGAAATGAATGTTTCTGCTACAATCGAATGCTCCGGGCCACCTTGGAAAAAGCCTAGCCAGCAAGAAGATGATGAAGAATGGTCTTCCTTGTGTAACACAATCTTGGTTTGGTTGCTAGAATTTGGACATATTTTATGTTAATGATTATCATGATTGTGTGAAAATTCCATTGAAATGATGAGGTTAGTGTGGATAAATGTTGTCTTTTTTTTTTTGGCTTTTGAGTAACAAGTTGGTTGAGGAGAGCCAATGGAGCTCCATAGACAAGTATCTTCTTCCTTATTTGGTATCCTCTGTTTTGGGCATATTTGATGACCCCATGAAATGTGTATTCTTGTAAACAAATTGCATCCTATAGGCCTTGCTTTTCCTGCTCCTCAAGCACTTGCTTTCTTTTTTTGAACCTTTAATGGATAAGAGCTATAGATTTTCATTCAAAATGATTTACAATGAGATGGTGGCCTGGTGGGTTGATTTGAACAAGTGATTAGTTGATGCAAAATTTAAGAAAATAAAACCATGCATGCATTAATGAAAATGACTCAACTTCATCTTTTCTCATTTTCTCTGCCTATGGCTTGAGTTGAGAGACAAGGGTGGCTTCACAAGAGAAAATGAAGTGAAAATGGAGATATATCTCTTGGAGGTGGTGATGGCTACTAGAAGAAGAACCACAATAAAATGAAGTATGAGTGTTTTTTTTTACTGTAGTTTAAAATTACGTTGTTTTGAGTTTTCACGTTAATATTATGTATTTAAAATAATTTTGAGGAAATCAGCAATACAATACTTATATCGATAGAGCTTTCGAAGAGGAAGAATAAAAGTACAAAAAAGAGGAGTGGCTTAGTAGCCACAATAAAGCATTACAAGAGATTTTGGTCAAAGCCCTAGTCTGCTAGTCTCATTGGGAACACTCTTCTGGATCTAGTAGACTTGTCATAATAGAGAAAGCGAAACTACACTTCCGATCACTAATTTATCAATGAAAACGACTTTGTTTCTAGCGGGACAAATTTTAATACAACAAATCAAAGACCATGCATTTATATAGACTAACACAACAAGTCCATTCATATTCTTTTTTTTTTTCATAAGACATTTTTTGTGTTAGTCATTAGATGAATAATATAAGACACTGAAAATATGAGATTAGTGAGATTGAAACAATGAGTCTAATTTATTATCTTGAAAATGTGATAACAAGTTGATAATGAATTGTATATGCATGGTTTTGGAAAAACATAGAGCAAAAGTCAAATGAAAATTAGTATTTAAAGTTCAATTTTATCTAATTGGGGAAAGAGAAGAGACAATTAAGATTGTATTTGATTGGTTAATTTATATAGTGCTAATTAACTAGTAAGAACACAACAAGTAATTCACTAGAGCTTAATGGTGCTTTATTTATTTTTTTTAATGATTGCTTTTAGTTTTAGGTAAAATCCAAAATTTAGAAAAAGAAAATAAAAGGAAGAAATAAATATATTGGCATGACAAGAACTTATGTTTATGGTCCAAGAAGCTACACTATACTCAAATCTTATGTGTTAAAATCTCATTTGTGTAATAGTGGCCACACACACATCTCTCTCTCTCTCTCTCTCTCTCTCTTAGTTGTTAACTACAAACAAAATAAATCACACAACATCACACAAAATCTCATAAAATATCACTTCTTTAAATCTTAGCACACAAAAGATCTCAATAATGTAATCAACAGACAAAACAAAACAAAGCAAATCACTATCAACATTGTCATATGATCACAAACTCACTAGAAACCCTAATAATGGCTCCTCATAATGATAAAATGAATGGATAATCCTTGTCACATGTGACCAATTATTAGTACATTTGAAGACAAATGTCATAAAATGGACTATGATCATACTCATACATATATACTTACAAATGTCCAAATCGAAAATTAGGTATCTTAAAGTTAACTAAAATTCAGATTTCAGTCAAATAGTGTCAACAGTTAAGACTAGAGGAGAAATCTACAATACTATTGATCTTATTATAGGCAATATAGTCGAGTTATTGTCATCTTTATTATTGTATTGAGTTTGTTTTTGTTTTATGGTCTGCGGATAAAGTGGGCCATGCTTTATCAAGGTTGTCGTGTTTCAGGGTGCTTCGGGATCCGATGTCCGATACCCTTAGACTCATTGTTCTAGTTGGATTTGGTTAGAAAAGTTAACTAAGATTCTGTTATTGCTTCTTGAACTGGTCAGTTCCTGTAGCTTTGGAGCCAGCTAGTGTGAACTAGAAACACAAGTCCTCTCTAGTAAGTAATGAGTGGAAGAAAACCTAATAATGAATTAGGTTTAGCATATAGTAATTAATATTGTGTTTAATGTAAATACACGTTTTCTTGAAACAGAAGTTGCGGTTAATTATGTGTGAGAAACCGACCATTCGTTAAAGAAGATTTAGTGATGAGTACTTGGAATGTGTGGGACAAGGATGTTACATTTGTGGAGTGCAAGAACCAAAAACCATATGTTTGGGTTGGGACAGTCAACAATGTTTGTATTTATATCTAATCAAATATCACACCAAACAATTGTCAGTCCAAGGATCAAAGGGCGGCTACATTTTTCTTTAGGACATGCATGCTCCAACCACATGATCCTATTTACTCTATAGTACTATATCATTAAATTAATCAATAATAGTAATAATTAATGAAAGAGATTAGAATTTTTGGCAACACAGAATACTGCGTAATTGAAAAAAGTGTTTGCGTTCGATCTCTGCTCAACACAATTATAGAGAGAGGTGAATGTTTTAGTTATGAACAAATCTCGAATAAGAATTAGTCTAAATCTGATAAAATAGTTTAAAAATAACAACCGCGAGTATATATGCGGGTCTACTTAGAAAACACATGATATAAACCGAAAGAAAAAGAGATTAGAGTTTAGAAGAGTAGTGAGTTCCATGTCAGCGCCAACTCATGCACTTGATTGGCTGGGCGGAGAGAGAGGATGGGCCAATGATAGCTTGCCAGGTGGGCACAGCCCCACTAGGCAAAAGGTTTCATCATGATTAGCTCTAGGGTATGGTAATCTGAGGAAGAATAATAAGATATACTCCCTCCATTTCAAAATGAGCGTTTTGTTTCTATTTTTTGTAAAAATTAAGAATTATAAGATAGTTTAGTGTATTTTCAATATAATCCCCACTTTTTCCACTTACACCCTATGTACACTCATGTGCAGATTTATCCATGTGCATAAGTGATAAGGGTAATATGGGAAGAACAATAATATAATAACATAAAAATAAAAACAACACTCATTTTAAGACAAAAAATTTAGACAAACTAGACACTCATTTTGTGACTGATGGAGTAGATTAATGTTTTGATAATTTTAATTTATATACTCCATTTTGTATATGATATGATCCATTCTTATCATGTTCCCACTTTTATTCCTCTCTTGTCTCTGTTGTGTTCCCATCAATTATATATGGTAAATTTCAAAATAATATTACTAATAAAATATTCAATCATTTCTTAATTAATTACTCCCATATCCAACAAAAGTTTAACATAGGAGTGTAATTGTGTGTGCACATTCCTACTTACATATTTCAATGATTTTTATACTTTTTTTTTTTTTTGGTAATATGAGTTTTATACTTGTATCTTCTAAAAAAAATTCAAAATTCTAATACATGTATTGTCAATATTGAGTCATTGTATAACCCTACATCTCAGAAGTTTTAGATTCAATATAATTTGTTAATGTACCCCACACTAGAAGAATGAAAAACATGTTGTCACTTGAAATACAAGTTGGGTCTTCCATCTATTACCTCAAAATTTTAAGCTAGTAGGGGTATATCAAGTGGTGTGCACGTGCATGCCAAATAACACACCAAATACTACACGTGGACCAATATTGGTCACTCATGTACATGCCAGATAACTCGAATAACGCAACAAACACTGCACGTGGATGAATACTTGTCACTTATGTACATGCCAGATAACTCAATAGACACGACACCAACTCTGATATCATGTTAAACTTGAACCATCCCAAAAATTTTACATTCTTTAACATGTTATACTATAATATGCATATGATTACAAATGGGCATAAGATCCAATGCTTTTGATTAAGATATGGTATTAGATTTTGTTGCTGTATTGCCATCAAGCTGCTCTCATCGCGATAATTGGGGACCAGTTTATAATCCAAATGTTTGCCTTATTAAATTACTTTAACTATTTTTTTTGTTGAACCCATGTCATAATTTTGCTTATTTTTCTGAATACTTTCTTTTCTTGAAAAGGTTTGTTGTTTAATATTGCATTTTTTAGCCCAAACTTTTGCGGTAAGTGAAAAGATGAACTGTCCAGCATCAACCATCAGATTCTTGTATAAATGGACCTTTTGTTTCTATATTAATTCTGTTTTTTTTTTCCTTTATACTTTCTTCGGTAAAGTTTATATTACGTGAATTACATCAATTTTATGATGGATAAAATAATCAAAAGCTGCTCTATTGAATTATAATATGATGGAATTGATGTAGAAATATTTATCTACAAATTTGTGTTGTCAAACGTTGGAATGAATAATTGGTCATCTATTCAATTTAGTGTCTATCAAAATTTAATATTATTATCTAATCCATCTTTATCAAATTCGAACGATGAAACATAGTTTTACTAAATTAAAATGAAACAGAATCCATTCGCAACATGTGTCACTCAAATTTCTCCAATTGATACTTCAATTGAATGACATGTGTATGTAAATATGTAAACATGTGTTGGTCACATATTGATAAAATATATTTTAATACTTCAATTGATACTTTAATTAAACAATTATGTAAATATTTTTTTATTCAAATTATTTAGCAGGTTGTTCCGTCACAGATATGCACCTAATTGTTCGATATTCCAGGCGGAGGTTCCTAATGGAGCTAGCATTGTTTGGAGGGGTTTCTGTGAGGCGCGGGATGTGATTCGGCAAAGTTGTGCCATAAGGGTGGGCAATGGTTTTGATATTAAGGCGTTGGTGGATCCCTGGGAACCAGCCTATCAGGGTTTTGTTCCACGCGTTCGCGATTTCATGCTCGGGGTGGTCAGAAAATCGGTTAGGGTGGCAAAATTTTTGGAGTTTGGTAGGCGGGAATGGAATGAAGTCATATTCGACAAATTTTTGATGATGCGTCCAGTGAAGCGATATTAGGTATTCGATTGGGGCGGGCAGCGAGTAGGAATTCGTGGTTCTGGCATCCCGATAGGAAAGGACATTATTCAGTTCGTAGTGGGTATTATGATCAAGGCAGGTTGAGATAGCGAGCAGGACGAGGATCTAGTGTGGAAAGGTTTATGGGGAGCCATGGCCCAAGCTAAAGTAAAGCATTGTGTTTGGAGAGCGTTGTCTGGATGTCTTCCTGTGCGGGAAAGGCTAGTTAGTCGTAGGGTGGATGTCGAGTTAGAATGCCCTAGATGTAATGGGTGCCTAGAGACTATTGAACATGTGTTGCTTCACTGTCCTTTTGCTCTTGGCATATGGGAGAAGATTGGTCTGAGGACTTTGGTGGAAGGATCTGTGTCTATGAGGGAATTTTTGAAGTCTGTGTTGGGTAGGAAGGAGGAGGGCCTCATAGAGAGAGTTTTGTACGCCAGGTGGAGTCTTTGGAAAGCCAGGAATAATAGGGTTTGGAATGACAAATGGACCTCAGTTGAAGATGTGCTTAGTCTGGGTATCAGAATGCGAACAACATGGCTGGCTACTAGGGACGAGGAACCTAGATCGTTAGTCCCGATCCGAGTGCAAGAAGTCTGGTGCCCCCCTGAACATGGATTTGTTAAAATTAATCTGGACGGGGCTTTGTTTAGTCGTGTGGGTTTTGCGGGTAGTGGTTGGATAGTAAGGGAGGAAAGGGGCCGGATATTGGGGGGTGGTCGGGTTAGATGGAGTACTGGTTGTCAGGACCCGGAGATTATAGAGGCAAGGACTGTCCTTACTGCCTTGGGGTGGGCAGTGACGAAGGGCTGGGATATGGTGCTTGTGGAGTCAGATTCAAAAGGAGTCATTGACGTCTTAACTTTTGGGAAGGCGGATCACAAGAACGAGTTGGGCCTGATATATGCAGACAT
>JAYMTA010003980.1:0-13303 GCA_036897625.1 Pelargonium cotyledonis | reverse complement strand
TGTTGTTGTTATTCAAACTGGAACCCGCCTGCCTGTTGTAGCCGCTTCGGGTCTCGTGTTAGGATTAGGGGTCGTCAGAATATGGTTTGCTACTTCAGTTTTGTTTGTTAGGGGCCTGATTTTTGTTATTGGTTTTGGTCATTGTCGAGAAGTTATGATTCTCGTTGGTTTGAAAACAGCGAATTAGTAGCTTGTACGTTAATGCGGGCTACTATTTCTATATCTGATTTCGGTTGGATTATGTTTGAATGTAACTTGCACTTAATTATGAATGAATGATATTTTCATTTTAAAAAAAATTAAATACAAGGGCAAAATAAACATTTTAAAAGAAAAAGAAAAATAGATTTTTTGTTTGTAAAAATTCTAGCAACTCATATGCTTTAAGTTAATAAATTACAATTGTCGGCTGCAATTTCTCCATCATTGAGTAAAGATATTAGCTACGTTGTAATAAAAATGCTACTTTATGTATAATTAATTAGAAAAGAAGAAGAATCAAACGTGGTCTGAGTGATCACAATACCATTACCATCTAGCAAGCAGACACAAACACAACCACCATTAACAAAACATATAGAGATCTTTCTGTGTTTTAATCACAAGGTTTTCAAAACAGGTCCGTAAGTAACCCGAGATTAGCACCTTTTCCGTAAGTAACCCGAGATTAGCACCTTTACAGCATGTTACACTCAAACTAATTCATGTTCGAGCCGTGTATGACCACAAGGACAGCAAAACTCTTCCTACCAAGTTTTAACGCATCTGCTTTCTTCGAAACTAAAACTTTGAATTCTCTGACTAAACTGAAACATCTCCTTACCGGATGTTATTCACTTCAGTGAAAAATAAAATTAATAGTATTAAAAATGGAGACACCTTATCTGCACTATATATCGGTCACAGCTTTTTGGCTCTCAAACAAACAGATCCATTAGAGGACAAAGCAATCAAGCATAAGATTCTTGTCTTTTTATTTTCTTTTCGCCTCCTTTTTATTATTATTTCTAAATTAATGTTTCTTGCATGTGGGGATGAACCTTTACCTGCTACTAATTCAATCACAATAAAATTCAAATATATATAAATGCTTTAAAAACACGCGACAAATTGAAGATATGTGAAATTATAAAATTTGGGGGTGTCGAGAGAGACAGCTCTGCAAATGCTTAATTATCATTCTTTGAGCCAACCTTGAGGGAAGCTACTAATTAATGTAAATAATTATAATCAATAATTAATTTTAAAGTTGATTCATGAGGACAATCTGTAAAATGCAGCTAACCCATTCTCCATATACTATCAGACCAAGATCTGAAAATATGTAAACCCTCCCTGATATCAATAATGAAGGAAGCGATGCCAAAATCTACTAATCGAATTTTGTGAAGGAAATTATTAAATTCATTTTCAATACCGTGGTCAATAAATTTTGTAATATATTATGTACAAAATGAGGTTATAATTTACGTGACGTATAACTCGCTACACAGATGCACAAGTATTAACGATATCAACAACTTACTTAATTTTCTACTGTATGATCGATTAGAAACTTGAAAAATAGTTCTCCCTTATGATCCAGGGTCAAAGTTGCATGATTTGACGGAGTTGTATGATTGTGTTACATGTTAGAGCAAGAGTGCTGCTCTAGGGCCCATAGTTGAGGTCTTGAATTAGGGACCATGTGTTTAGACAAGACGAACATAGTTAAGTGGATGCGTGAGAAAAATCATACAAGAAGTAAAGATGAGAATTTCTATCAAAAGAGTTGCGCTAGCTCGAAGAATGGTCCAAGGTCCAAACACTACCAATTCAAAAAGAATATAAGATATCGGAGATATCGGAGGGCCAGGACCCAATCTTTAGCTTGAAGAGGTCATTGATAATCGGTCGGTCGAGCACGAGCATGACGGTGGAGTTGTCCGGCGGCGGCGAGGAGAACCAGATCGAAGGATCGTTCGCGCAGCGGTTGTGCACGATCTATGATGGCGCAAAAGAACCGGCGGCGGAGACCCGCCGGAAAGTTGACACCACCACTAATGTGGTGTTTGGCAAGGAAGTTGACGCCACTACTAAGAGGGTCGGGGGTCCATGTTTTACGGGGTTGGCTGCAGGAGGAGGATGGTGCGGTGGTAAGCTTGGAGAGGAGACGATTTCGGCACTATTGCCGAGGCTGACTGAGTAGGGTCGTGGGACTCGTTGGGGTTCGGATCATTGTACGTCGTCAACGGAAGAAAAGCCTGAATGGTCCGGGTGACTCTGGAGTCCGGATGGGGATAAACTTGTCGAGGCCCCATCTCAGCTGCAGGGCTTATTTTTCTTGGGGGATATACGAGAAATAGGGTCTTACTAGGGTTTTGTTTTATTTGTTTCTTAGGTCGGTTTTAATGTTTTCATTGTTGTTGTCGTTGTTGCTTTCCTTTAGTTTCCCCTTGTCACTGCTATTGTACCAATTCTCTGTGGAATGAAATTTATTTCTATTCCAGTCAAAAAGAAAAAATAGTTGAGCTCTAATAGAACCAGGGCTGAAAATTAAAGATTAGATATTTAATATATTAAATGATGATGATTATATTACATATATAGAGTGGAAGAGTAGGGTATTGGATCCAGAGAAGATAAGTCCTGGCCACCAAACAGATAGATTCTTTTTAATTAGCAAATTGATACACTTATTTTAATTATTTTGTTAATCTTATTGGTTGGGAAGTCATAAAACCAAATCTGGTTCATTGAATGTGGGAACTTATTATTAGATTTTATTTTCATCTTTCCTTTTAAGAAAGATCACTGTGTGATGCTACATTGTTTTTTTAGTGAAATAAATACTATAGTGGAGATAACTATTGACATTCCTATCATCACAATATTTAATACTAATTACACATAAAATAATGTTAAATTCTTTTGTTCTTTATTTATCAACTTTTTTCTTTCATAAAGATTGAAATAAATCATTTTTTTTATGTATGTGTCAATTTTTATGTTGTTATGATAAGTTTATTCTTCTTTTACTTTTGATGTATTATTTCATTTCATTTTACTCTAAATATTTTGAAGCAAATGTATCTAATTTAATAAATGAATTTTTGAGTTAAAAATGATTTAATATTCAAGTTAAAAAGAGAATTGAAGGTTTACCAAAAAAAATAATAATAATGATGATGAGAAAATGATATGATTTATCATATGTTGATATTAAAAATGTTTTTTTTGGTTTAAAATATCAAATTTTCTCAAAAATAATAATTTTATCAATGTTATATAACTAGTTATATTCAAGTACATACAATTATTTTGATTTGTTATAAAAAAACTTATTAATTAAATAAATTCATCAAGAAAATAATACAAATTAAATATATTATGTAATAATTGTGCATCGCATAGAGTACAAACTAATATTGTGTGTGTGTGTGTATGTATAGGGTTTTCTCTCCTTTTCAAGTGCGGCGGCTATGGCTTTTTGGGCGGTGGCTACAGTTCCTTAGGCGGCGGTTGGACTTCTATATTGGAGTGGTCGTGTCTCTCGCTTGAAAGTAATACCGTCAAGTATCTAGGGAGGTGGTGATTGATTTCATTTGTGGTGGCTAGGTTTCGGCAAGTGGTGATTAACGCGTAGGTAGCAGAAGGGAGATTGTGGTTATGGCAGAATTCAGTCCGGTTGCGTGGTTATTGTGGTCATGGCAGAATTAGCTGAGACCAATAGGATCTGGTTCGGCGTGGATGGGCGGCTTCCGTGGTAGAATCAGATTGCGGGGTCATCTCGAATTGTACGACCTAATTCTGTTTGGTGATGTCCACGACTTTCGGGGTAGAGTCAGGTTCCGGAGAAGGCGTGTACCAGGTGGTCTGACTCAAAATTACTCAAAAGGAGGAGAAGAAAGTTCGACTAGTTCGGCGTTGCAGGACGAATCGGGGGAAAACAGGATTAGCCTTAAGACCCTAATTTGATTTAGGCACCCCGTGCACTGAATTTCATGATCTCACAGGAAATCGCCTTAGTTAAGGATCGGCGCATTAGTTTTAGCTTTTAGGTTTTTTGTCTGTTTTTCTTTCCTTTTGTGTCCGCATTGTATTTTCGTTTTTGTTTTGCTTAATAAAGTCGATCTTTACAAGTGTTTTTTTTAAAAAAAAACTAATAAATATAGAGCTAAACTTTTTTTTTAAAATGAGGCTAAACCAAACGAATGAAATGATAACATCATGTGATCAAATTTCACTTATATTCAATCAAGTAAATTTGTGAAAATAGAGCGACCTATTGATTCTAATTTTTTTAATCTTGATGTCATCACTTTATTAACGAATTTGTTTAAACAAAAAATCAATTTATTTAGACTCTCATTTCTCGTACATATGTGTGTAAAGATGGTGAGATAAGTTTTCAACTTGTGCTTATAAACTATTTTAATTGTAACTAAGCAATTTTATACTCATAAACTTATTTAACCAGCTCATACGCTAATACAAACATTCTAGTAACAATTAAAAATAATCATACCACAAATCTCTCTCACCAACCTAACATGTCAAAGTCACAAAGTGACCATTAGATCATCACCACTGGAACTTTGAATTGAAGCTGCTATTGCATGATTGGAGGTTGAACTTGAGACCCACTTCCAATATCATTCACATCATGGGTGATTGACAAGTGTCACCTGAATTCAATGTCCACTTTTGTACACACACATTAAACACAAAGGATCTTCACACCTAACATTTTAATTGTGTCACATCCTATGTACAACACCATGTTTTAATATTTCTTTTGGACCAATTTAATGAAAATCTCTTAGGATTGTAACCTCTATCTCTCATCATGGTACCACCATTAGAGGAACCAATGCCATTTTTAACTACTTCATGGGTCCACTTTGATGCCACAACGAATTAGGTCCTAGACCCCTAGCTAGCTAAGCATGGCACCATTAAATTAATGAGAACCAAGATCTGTTTTTAATTATCATTACTTTAGTCATTAAAATATGTTTATTGATTCAAAAGATATTGATTAATTAATGATATGAATTTAGTTAAGCTTTCTTTTTTGTTGGCCATGGACAGCATGATAACGTTAGAATAAAGAAAATGACATACAAGTATGATTCCAGTAATTATTATTAAATGTATATTATTTTATGCAACCTTAACATGTGATTTGATTAGCTAATTATAATTAAAAATCCAACCAAACTCAATCACATGGGAGGAACTTGTTTCCGTGTGATTTATACAATTTTTATTAGTTAATAATGCCTGTTAAGTTGGAGTACTCAACTAAACTCAATTTCATTCTAATCAACAATATAAATAGTGTGGTCATTGATTGATAAGTGATAATTGTTTTTATATATATAGTTTTATGTATGAGAGAAATACATCACCAATATGATTCCCAGTTTCGCATGTATGAAGAGTATAATATCATATATTAGTAGTGTTAGGTGGATGATAAGTTAGTTGATTTAAATGATAAAAACATAAAAAAAAACAACAAAAAGTTATTCCCATGTATTTTTTTTAGGGAATAGTAATTTCACTACAAATAAAGACATGACATAAAATCAATTACTACAGTAACTTGATTCGTGTATCTCGAATGTTCATACGAACGACCAACTGCTACACGATTGGTTGAAATTTTGACTGCAACAATGTAACAAACAAACTCTCTCTTGCTCCCTTCATTTTCTGACGCGTTGCAGTACTCCCAAGCAAAACACTCATATTCATAATTAATGAGTAAAATAACTTCTAAAAAGAAAAGAACTTTCAACAATGAAAGACAAACTTTCAATAATGAAAGACAAACTAAACTTAAAACTAACAAAGTTACTAAAATACAATTCAAAACAAAACTAAAAAAAATAGTAAACATATTATCACAATTAGCATATAGTGAATGTGGAGATGACAACGCGGTGCCTGAAAATGGATTAGATACGGGAAGCCAATAGTGATAATGAAATCAACGGAAGAATATGTCTAACTAAATTGAATATGTGTTTATTCAATAAACAACACAAATAAGAAACGATTGAACCACCGCCGATAAAAAAAGACCGGTGATAGTTCAAGTAAAAAAAATCAGACGAATAAGTAGAGAAAGAAGCTAGAGTTTCCAGAAGAGAGAATTTTAGGGTTTACACCCACAAGTCTTATTCCCATGTATCTTATATATTAAAAGGGGTTAATTTGATCTTTAAGTAGCCAAATTCATTGTTTGAAAGGAATAAATAGAAGAGAAAAAGATGGTGAAAAAAGAGGAAAGTTGGTGTGATGAGAAATGGGAAGAGAGTGGGGTCAATATGTTGGGTAGATAAGGATACAAAGCGTGCATGAGTGTGACCAAATGGATCCATCTCCATCTCCACTCACCACGCCAATCTCCAAACATATTATATATATAATTCATGATACATTTTACTTCCAACTTATATGATGCCGTCACACCCTACACTTTTATTTGTCCCTCTCGTTATCTTATTTTAGATCTAAACTTGTGGTCCTCAAAAATTCAATTATAGGATTTGAATTGTTCTAACTCGACTAATTTTTGAGTATGATCAAATCAATTGAGTTTATCTTATACAATTCTAAGTTGGATCATATTGATCAGACTCGCGTGTTTAGACGTAATAAACTCTTAGCCCAATATTTGAATGAACTTGAAGGTCCTTTCAAGTCGTATTCTACTGGATAGACTTTATCATCCCGAAATAGCCAACTTTCTAGTTTCCATCCCTACGTCATAATTACGCTTGACTAAAAAAATATTGTGCCAATAGTACATTTATGCCTAACAATAATTGTATTTAGTTTTATCTATACATTTAATTTCAATCCTTTTGTTTTTTCACCATTGGCCATCTAATGGAAATTGCTTATAAGCTCTTTTTTTTTTTTTTTGAATTCCTTAATTATTGTCAAAATTAATTCCTAATATTTTACTACTTATAATTTATTAATTAGGCCAATTTGTTATCTTTGATTTTGTGAAGTAATCGATCTGTCCGGGCTGCCGTACGTATTTGTTGGATCGGATGCGTCCATGCATGCATGTGGCAGTCTGCAGCAACAAAGTACGTATACATGTACGCACATACCCTCGACAACATATGTATATGACCACATCAATACCATGATCATCGTACCTGTGCACCACCTTTAACTACACATCGCTGCAGCTATATATATATATATATGGGACATTGCTTTTGAGGAGACATAAATTGAAGAACATGTATAAACTTGTGAAAGGAAAAGGATCACTATATATAGGAGCTGACAGCAGCTTCCAACTTATGTAGAACATGATGCATGGAGGAAAAATATTGTATTCTCTATCCCTTTCACATCCCATTTCCTTTTCTTCTTCTATTTGTCTCAATAATTGAGGCTTGTTTTAACATGTAATAATTGATTGTTTTTTTTGTTATTGTTTTATATTTCCTCTTTCAAGGAATGAAATTTTCATCTTTCTCTATTCCTGAATCACAATTAACTCGTATTTATGAACCATCTAAAGTTTCTAAGTCACTCTAGCATTTGTTCAATCAATCAACGATTGCTTTGGTATCGGAATTGTTTATTTGTTTGCTTGTGTGCGCATTCATGTATGGGTGCATATACGAACATATATATTTGAACAATCTATATATATGTAGCCCATACTGGCGGATTTGCTAGAGAAAACATGCATGCGTGACCAAAAGACCACACCACACATTGCAACAACATGAACAAATTAATTAGAATGCAAGCATGTGCAACTCTGTGGTGTGGATTTTTCCCTCAACCTTCATAAACTTTGGGGGATGAACAGCTTGCTCTGTTTTGTCCATTTTGCTTTTGGAAGAAAGTGATGTCTTGTGTTGGCAACTTTCTTATACACAATATATAATCTTCCACACACACTCATACATTTCTATCAATTAATTAATTAATTCACAAAAGCGTAATGATAAGTTGATCAAGAGATTGGCTTTTCAAAGACATGTATGGTGATTTATAGACCTAATTGGAACTTTCAACACCTCTTTGGTGTAAACATTGAGCCAATTTGTCAAAACTTTATCTCCCCTTTCAGTTTCAAATACTCTATCCGTCCCAAAATGAGTGTCTTATTTTTCTAAATATTTTGTTTTAAAATGAGTGTCATTTAAATTTTTTGTCTCATCTACACCCCATGTGCAGATTTACCTATGTGCATAAGTGATAAAGGTAATATGAGAAAAATAATAATATAATAACTTAAAAAATAAAAACAATACACTTATTTTGAGACAAAAAATTTAGACAAACATGACACTCATTTTTGGACGGAAGGAGTATTATTTTTTTTGGTCTATTATGTGAGATTCTTAGCGGACCCACAAACTCGCGGTTGACACATTTAAGTTATTTTATCACACTCAGATTAGTTCTCACTCGAGAGTAAGTTACAGTTAAAATTCATTGCTCTATTTAATAATATGTTGAATGGAGATCCAACACAAGCACTGTTTCTACTTACACAGTCTGTATTATATTACCAACTGCGCCCCTATTCTAAGGTGAAATAACATAATATTCACTGCAGCTGTAATATCTACAAGGGAAAAAGAGTTTTTATGAGTGCATGATCTTTATTAGTTACAAGTTTGATTAAGGAATTACAATAAATAAAGATGATGAAATGTTTTTGTGTACTTTGAGAAATAAAAATCTGAGGGTTGAACAGCAGACTAGATATGATTGTTAAGTACGGAAGAATGAACAATGATGAAGATGGGCATTACTGATCAAAATTTCCATTAATAATAATAATAAGAAGAAAATTGTAAAAAAAAAAAAGAGATTCTTATTTTTCGTAAAATACTAAAATACTAATACAAAAGTTGTTGTGCAAGACAAGAAGCATCACAACCACCAGACCAGATCAGCTCTCATCTCTATCATACACATCTTGAATTTTCTTGATTCTTGGAGATTGTGCTTCGTGATTGTGTTGCTCCATCTCCTGATATGACTTCAAATTGTCTGGAATATCTTCTTCATTATGTTTTTTCTAATTCTGCAGCGGGTATTTGTAAATTCATGGTTAACACTTTTAAATTGTTTATCACATTTAAATTAATATTTTTTCGACGTTAAGTTACAGCTAAATTTTATTTTATTTTTAAAAGTGTGTTGAACAGAGATCGAATGCATGCACTCTCCTACTGACTAGTAATTATAATTACTATTTTATTAATTGCTGATGTGGTCCCCACCATGCTTCTTGATCTTCCTCCACGGTAAAGTACAGAGCAGCACAAAACATATACTACGACACATCAACATATAAAAATACAACAATAATATAATCAGTCTCTCTCTCTCTTTCTCTTATGTAATTTTCCTCTAAACACAGAGCTGCTCCAGCTTTTTTTCTCTTGATTCACAGCCTGTCATGCTTGAATTATTTAGATGCATGATTAATATAATAGTGATTATATGATCATCAACCTTTGCTTTGCTTTGTTGTTTCTCCACCAACACCAATAGATTTGCTGATGAGAGCTCAGAACTTGCAACAGCAAGTCTGTCAAGTCTCAGCTCATCGATCTGATCTTCTGTATCTACACTCCTTAGATTGCTCCGTCCATTTCTGTCAGATCAAAACCATGTTTCTTGCTCGCTAGCTCTTCTTTTAATTAGCCATAGATTGCTTATGGAGTTGCATGACAGATAAACATGTTCAATGACCAAGAGTTGCAGGTAATTTTATTTATTGTCAAGTGGGTGTTTTTAAGATCATTGTTTCTATAATTAGCTGTTGTTGGGGAAGAGCAAGTCACTTCTTGATCTGAAAAACATGTTCTTGAAGATGAAGAAAATTGAGTACTACAGAAAAAAGAGACCCACATATGCTATTTTTGGCCAACAACCTACCTTTCTCTTTTCAGATCATGCATCTTTCTGGTTCAGTTTATATATACTTACATATAGCCTGCATTTTTTGGCTCACCAACAACCATCTCAATCATGAAGAATGCTAATTTTAGCCTCCAAATCAAGCATGTGAGAGCACAATTAAGATCTTCTGGCCTGTTTTTTTAACGACCGAGCCTCGAACCTGATACCTCATGAGATCTCCGGGCCTACTTTTGCTTAATTGTTGTCACAGTAGCTAGTGTTGCTTATCAGTTCCTGTTTTGTACATATGTTTGTTCAAATGATTTACAAATAGTGTCAATTGTTGAGCAGGCATGGGAACCAAAGTTGAATATGCAATAAACCTATTATCAGCAAATATTAGCAGCAGCAAAAGCTTCAGTAGTTGTGTGGATGACAGAGGAATAAAGGGGAGGATTCATCAGAGGAAGGACTTCATGGACACCAATATGCTTCAAAAGCACAACCTAGACTCCATCAAAAGAACAATGCAGATGCAAGAAGACACCTTCAAACATCAGGTACCACTACAAAGAAAACTCGCGATCTCTGACATAAATTTCTGCCACAAATCTACGGATTTCAATCACAAAATTAAATTTGTGGCTAAACTGTGACAGAATGATTCTTGTCATTATTTGAGTCGTCAGAAATGATTTTGACAGAACTTTTCCGTTAGAAATATGTGTATATATAAAATATGATTTCCTGTGAAGAAATTTTCTCTCTTAGATAATCTTGTATCTTAGACATATAATGGACATTGCAGGTGAGGGAATTGCATAGGCTTTACAGTGTGCAAAAGAAGCTAATGGGAGAGCTCAAGAAAGAGATGGAAAAGAACAGGTTTTGGACTACTCCCATGGCTACCCAAGATGATCATTTGACAATCAACCCGCGTGAACATTACCACCAGACGACACAATCCGCTTGTGGACAGGTTCAAATGCTGAGGGACGATCCCATTAGGTCGAGGGAGAGAAGTGGGAGCTACTCAGGAGACAACATGAGAACGCGTAGAGGGTTTGATCTTGAAAGGCCTGCTGATCAAGAAGACATGTCCACGGGAGTGAGCGCGATTGAGAACCAAGCCGCGGGGCCTAGCTCCCGGGTTATCCCCCCTAACAAGTGCGTGGATGGTTCGGATGATGAGAGCGGGGTGGAGCTAACGCTGAGCATCGGGGGTAGTAGCTCGGGCAAGAAGAGATCATCCAAAGATTATAATAGCCAACTAATCCATTCTCGGGAGCTCCATTCTTCGGCGTCTTTCAAGGCAGAGCGAGGAGGGGATTGCAGTGACCCGACTACTCCAATGAGCAGCTCAAGTGCAAGCATTGATCAAGAAAGGAAGAGACCGCATTGGCTCTTCCAAGGCTTGAGCTTGAACTCAGGATCTTAATTAACTTCTTTTTGACTTCAATGTGTGTATCATTATTTTAAAAAAATTCTTGATGAACCGCGGAATTGTTGCAGTGGTTCATGCATCTCATTAATTTAGCAGCAAACTCACTCCAATAAATGGATATAACTTAGGCAATATTGTTTCTGGTGAACATTGTTGTAAATTAATAGGACATCTACGTACGATTTGGGTTTTGATTCAGTTCATTTTCTGTACTTGTTCATCAACATTGCTTACATTACAATCTGAACAGAGCTTGATCATCAAATACGTATAATATGTGTCACAATTCACAGCTCAAATAGAACTGCTTGAAAATGTGAACAAAACTCCATGAAACAACCTGCTAGTTGTTAATTATTAGCAGTAACATTTGAGTTGAATAGAGGAAACAAACCACAGTACTCGATCAATATTTGAATCACTTCTCAACGTTCTCTCCCGATTCAAAGTTGCAAAATGAAACTCGTGTTTTGCAGGCTGGAGCGACATGTGAAATTGTTTGCAGTTTTCTCACTTCATGTATCACAATCATGCAAAGTAACCTCTCCAATAGACACTAGAATTGAAAGATCAAATTAATAGCTTGTATCACAAGCTAATAAGGTTCTTACCGTTTCAAAACGGGCAACAATATGAAATCAAAATTACTATAAAAGCTTGTGATACAAGTGAGCAAGTTGCAAACATTTCACTGAAGTCACTTCTAGCTAAATGTAAAACAATACGAGTTCTTCAAAATTACAACTCGGTGTAGTTTGCGACTTTGAATCAAGAGGGAGTGTTGAGATCGTGATTCAAAGCTTGACCGAGTATTGTGATCTGTTTCCTCTAGTCAAATGTTGCTGACAATAATTAGCTCGTAGTACTGAGTTGTGTCGATTGCTTTTGTGGGGAAAATGGGAACAAGAAAGAGGCCAAACAAAAAAGGACAAGAAGATAAAGTTGCAATGCTTTGTTTCTATTGATTCTATAATATATACATACATTTAATGTACAACAAACGAAGCACAAAATCTGGGCGAAAATAACAATCCTTTACCAACTAATTATTAGTAACAAACTATGTTTAAGTAGAGAAAATGGAGGTGATTGAACTATTTTTTCCAAGTCCGAAATCAAGGTCTCAAAACGGTGTCGTATGGTCTTCTTCTTCAATAGTTAGGGTCAAGTCTTCTTCTCCACTAGTCAAGGTACACACTTAACCAATTTTAGTTCAAATACATTCCCAAGTTCTTCCGTTGGAGGTCACACGGTCCCAGGTCCGACTGAAGGTCTCAATGCTCCAACTGCTGTTGGTGGCCTGCGCAAGTAGCACACCGTTAAGCAGAACCCCAGATGTGTGTCCGGTGGTCCACCTCCGGCGTGAGAATGAGATCTCCACACAAACAGTATAGGGTAATGTAAATGAGAATCGAATCTTCGTAGCCCTTCCAAATGATGAAGAATGTACGAAGATTGCGATGAACATGCGAAGAACACGAAGAACAGTTGAGAGAATTTATGGGTTCTCGCACGTGTTGTAGTGAATAGTGAATTGACCGACCTTTTTCCAGTTGATTTGAGACTCCTTTTATAGGCTTTAGATTTACCTGACACATGTCATCTTCTGGTTGGCTGACGTCGAGAGTGAGCCCGTAGGAGGAACGTCCGTCTGTAGAAGGAGTGTCCGACCGTGGAGGGAATGTCTATCCGTGGAGGAAGCATCCGTCCGTGGAGGGTACCTCCTTCTATGAATGAGCTCTCGTCCGAGAATGGAGCTACTGTCCAAGGATAGATATATCGTTCGTGGGTAGATATACCATCTGAGGGTAGATATACCGTCCGAGGGTAGAGCTACCGTCCAAGAGTAGAGCTACCGTCCGAGGATAGATATACCATCCGAGGGTAGATATACCGTCCGAGGGTAGATATACCGTCTGAGGGTAGATATACCGTCTGAGGGTAGATATACCGTCTGAGGGTAGATATACC
>JAYMTA010003979.1:0-13304 GCA_036897625.1 Pelargonium cotyledonis | reverse complement strand
CGACTGGGGTGGATCTGGAAAGAGTCCTCCAGATGCTGGCCATTGAAGGGGAAGAGGAAGGGGGAATGGTGATGGAGCTCTCGGAGAACCAGGAGGGGGTCGGGGTGGAGCGGAAATGGAGGATTGTAGGCCGTTTCCTCACCCAGGCGATAATCAGTTTCGATGCTATGCGGTACCAGATGGTTTCCATGTGGAAGCTGGCTATCCCGATGGGCGCAATGGAGGTGATCGATGATCGTCTCGCAAGTATGGAACAACGATTTATCTTCAAACTATATCATGAGAAAGATGTGAAAAGAGTGATGGAGGGTGGTCCGTGGACCTTCAACCACAATGCATTCATATGCAAGAAGCTGAAAGTTAGGGATATCCCGGCAAGGGTGGAACTGCATGACATTCACATGTGGGTACAGCTTCATGACTTGCCAAAAGGCTTCCGGTCAGAGAGGGTGTGTAAAAGTGCCAGAGATTATGTTGGAAAGTTCGTCGAGATGGACCCGAATAACTTCACTCGAAACAAGTCTTCCTATCTAAGGATTCGGGTGATAGTGGATGTGCGTCGGCCGATAAAACGGCGATGGCGTGTACGGGCAGTGGAAGGGCCGTGGTCGGAGGTGGTATTCAAGTATGATAAGCTTCCCAATTTTTGTTTTTACTGTGGTATTTTGGGACACAGTGATGTATTGTGTCAGGAACGGTTGAAGAACCCCATATAGGGTCTGAGAGAGCTTATGGAACTTGGCTACGAGTAACAGGGAGGCGGAATAACAGCTTGGTGGGGTCAAGGTGGCTGAGGGACTCGGTAGGGCTAGAGGGAGCAGGTACTCCAATGGAGATCAGTCAGACAGTCTCAGAGAAACATGTGTCGTCTCGGGAAGTGAAGGAGGGTACCACTATCACGGATGTGAAACGCTGGAGGGTAGTGGAGTCAGACATGGGAGATGCAGATATCATAGAGGACGTGGGTGGGGGGGCGAACTCCCCGGTGAAAGAGTAGCTGGATGCTTCGGTGATCCGGGTCGACTGATTAATCGGGAGGCTCGGAGGTCGATGCCAGAGACTTTGGACCTCGCGTTAGGGTTCGATTGTTAGACTGGTGTTTCGGGTTGCCCGCATGTTTGGGCATGGAATCAGCGAATTAGGATGGCTTGTGTTAGGTCTCTCTAAGTCTATGTCTGGTTCTATTTGAAGTTCTTTCTTTGTGTTTGTAACTTCTTTGATTTCATCGTAATAATACTTAGTATTATTTCCTCAAAAAAATATCAGTTAAAAATGAGCCAGCCAAACCAATTTTGAGAATTATTAAAAATGAAATCGCATTAAAATGTTATTTTCATACTCGACCGTTAGATTGATGTTCAGGTACTAGCTTACATCGATCAAATAGTATTAATACAAGAGATTTACACAACATTTGAGATTTCTTTTATTGCTAATATGAGCAAGCTAAAATATGCTTGATATTCAAAGTTGCACATGCTTCAAATCTTGTTTAGGAACCATTTTTTGTAACACTTTTGAAAAAGGAAGAAAGTTTACACAACTAATACGTTTCATACAAAATGTTGAAGACGAGTTTATGTATACTTCAATTTTATTTAGGGTATTTTTACAATGACATCAAAATTATCATATAAGTACAAGCACGTTATGGTAACATTTCTAAAAACGAGATGTAATTCACGCAAACAATAATTTTATTCTTTTTCATCGGAAGGCATGTGAAGTTAAAACAATTTTATTCACTTTAACATGTATTTTTGCAAGAAAAATGCTAAATGTCCTAAATACTGTACAAAATTTTATGTACAAAATAACGTAGCAGTCTACGTGGCACGCATATTTTTCATCTTTTTGTGCTTAAAATTAAGTTTCGACAAAGCATAACCCAACATATATGATACCACCACCCTCCCATGAATTTTTGGCACGGAGCGCCCAGTTTATGAAATATATTGTACACATGTCGTGTTATGATTAGGCCAAGTCAATGATAAAATATATAGTTGATGTGTCATATCTCATTAGCTGACACATATTTTATACAAATAATTTTGTACAACTTTTGAGACATATAGCATTACTTTTTTTACAACAAAGACAAAGTCATTTAAAAGTAAAAAAAAGTCTAAGTATACTTTTGCTTTATTTTTTCTTATCATTATACTTTGTTCTCTATGTTACAACTTTTTGTTTTGTTTTACGTGTTGGTAGGTTGGAGTTTATTTTTCCTTTGCTATAGGATATAACAAAATTACTTAAAATACCATTTGTGCATCAAAGAAGGTTTAATAGACTAATTATATAAAAAAAATAACCAAGGTTGATTATGTAATGACACTTCTAGAAAAAACAAAAAACAAAAATTTCCTAATTTATCTATCTTAATACACTCTAGATTGATATAGAACACTTAATTATCTAATCATAAGAAGAAGAAAAAAAACTATTAATAACAAACATAGTGATATGCATGAGAAGTAAACTAAACATTATCCCAAAACAACATTTACTCTTTTACCCTTCGATCAAACCCTATCATAAGATAACAAATCAACACACCAAGTACCAAATTGTAACATAAAAAATAGGTGAACCATCCCATAATATCGGAACTGCTTAATCCCACTTCTTCCATATCTCCTATCTCCACAACCTAACAACATGTCCTTATCTTAGCCACTCTTCGTTTCAGCTCCACAACACTAAAAAAAAAAAAAACAATGAACCCACCAAAAATGGTGGACAGAAGCTCCAAGAACACCAAGAAACAACCAAGCAACACCAACAATGGCAGATCTCTGAGCGAAAGCAGCAGCATGAGAGCAACCCCCCCGCCATTTTTCATCAGCATCGGCATTTCCCAACCCAAGATCCGAATCCACGTCCCCAAGTTGCTGGCCAAGACCATGCAGAGAACAACAACAACAATCCACGAAGACCACGATCGAAACGGCGGCGCCGCCAGAAGGAACAAGAGTAGTACTCTTCCCAAGAAGGTGGCGTCGATCTTGTCCGGATTGTTCGGGATCAAGAAGACAAAACACGAAGACAAGGATGTACAAGTTCTTGAAGAGAGCAAGTGGCTGGAGAGCACCGGGAGGGGCGGCGGGAGGTGTTTGTGCTGTGGAGCTACGATTGTCGGAGGGGACGACGCGTCGGAGGTGGCTCTGTGCACGGATCATTCGCTGTTAAAAGAGGTTTTGGAAGACGAGTTCGATGAGATCATGAAGGGATACATTGCGGCGGCTGCGAGAAATGAGAGATCGAGGAAGCTGGTTAGGGTTCCGTCGAGGGTCGGGTCCCGCAGGAGGATGAGGAGGACGAGGTCGATGAGGAAGAGAGACGAGCAGCGCGAGGAGGATGAAGAAGAAGGAGATGGAGAAGATGAGAAAGAGGAAGGTAATGGTGTTGGAGAGAGTTTTGCAGAGAACAATGATGGTGGTGGTGATGATGGTGATGGTGATGGTGATGGTGATGGTGGTGAGGATGGTGAGCTGTGGAAGAAGAAGATTATGATGGGAGGAAGGTGCAAGCCGGTGGATTTTTCAGAATCTATGGACTTTGGTTACTATCCAGGTGACAAGTATTGGCGATATAGTTAAGAGACATGTTTTGTTTTTGTTTCTTATAAGGTTTTGTTTTTGTTAGGGTTGTGATCAGGTTTGCTGTTACCAGGTATGAAATCTATGATGTTTCTTTCATCACAATGTATATGTAGCACAAAAAAAGCTTAAAGAGATAACTGAGGTGCACATTAAGTACGCACAACGCTACGTGTCGTTAAAAATATGACTTGATTGGTATCATGATAATTTTCATTATACTCCGTATTACTTAAATGGCGACACATAACAAGTACACACAATGTCACGTATCAACAATGTTGATTTGTACCATATTTTTCAATCATCATTACTAAGACGTGTAAGATTTGATTGGTATCATATATACTTTTCAATTATCATTATTATGACGTTGACAAACGAGTTATGATAACTTAAAGGAAAATGTCACCCAGAGGTCCATGAGGTATCAAAAATGTTCCGCCAGGGTCCTCAATGTTTACTTGTCCCGCTCAAGTCCAAATTTATATTTTTTTGTTCTCGCAAAGGACATTCAGTATATATTATATAACACTAACCTGTTATGTAACTCTGAAACTGTAGCCATATATACATAGAGAATCAATTGAAAACCAACCATTATGTGTTTTATATAATGAGAATAACCACCAATACAATTAGAAACAATATTGTTAAAAAATTAGGAATCACAATACTAAAAAATGAAAGTGAGTGCAGTTCACTTCACTAGAAGCAAATACATATACATGAGAGGTTTTGTGTCCTACCTTACCTTTGATATTGGGGGCTGTGACGGGAAAAAGACTAAATTTTACCTAATCAGAGGATTAGACCCATAAAATACAGATGAAAAAATTGCTAAAAGTTCAATTAATCTCGTCTCTGTATCGGTGTCTGGTCAGCTGTGTGATTGCTCGTTGTTGACGGTGATGCTACTGCTCTACCGTTCAGTATCCTGTTATCCGCTGGTGGACTCGTTCCCCATTTTCCCTCCGCTTCTGTAGGTTCTATCACTTTGACAGACCCGTCCGTCAACCCAACGGCTAATTGATTGGGATCCAAGGGATGTGTGGCGACAACAAGCGGGTGTGCAGCTTGGCCTCTGCAAGATAACAATGAGAACATAAGCTATGAATTGAATATATATTCCGAGAATTACACGTTCGTTTTGTTTCGTGACAGCTTTACTTACCCGCTTGAGACTGTCTGGGGAAGGTATGCTGATGGAGCAATACGGCATCTTAATTTCAAGGTATCGGCGTCAAATACTCCAATGTTTCCATCGCAAAAAGTAGCATAAATTAACTGACTGTTGCATGAGTACGCTGCATAAGATATTGGTGCAGACAGTGCGTCTTGTGGAACCCACTGCAATGAACAACACGGACAACTTTTATATGGTAATCAAATCCGATGACAAATTATAGCAAGCAAACCACAACGTGCATATCTATCTACCTGCCGAATACAATCCATCTTGGATGCATCGTATATAGCTATCTGAGTTTCATGAACTACCAGCATGCGGAGTTGGTCAGCATGAAACTGTACACGAGTATCACCAGTTGTCGCCTTCCCAGCTGACGTTTGGATTGAAATTGTTTTCATTTTATCCCACGTGTCAATGCTCCATACGCACAGCTGCACAAAATACCCAATATAATATATTTTCTGACGCCTCACTATCTATAATTCATATTTACGTTCACAAATTGCAAAAAAGTTACGATATATTCTGCTTACTTGAGCATCAGCACCCGAAGAAACCAAGATATTGAGAGTGGTAGAAAAGGCTAAACCCGATATCCGTTTCTGGTGACCCCTCAATTTTGATTTCACCTAGAAAAAAGCAAGATGCACATATAAGTCTCGCATAATAAGTAAGGCAATTCACGTACAACAAAAATATTCCAGAAATACCTCATCCACTCTGACATTGTAAATATGGATGGTTGAATCCTCCATTCCAATGGCTATGATGTTGTTATCCTGAGGATGGAAGGCTAAGAAGGTCGAATAAGGAGGAGGTGGCATGAATGTTGTCATTACCTGCAAACCAAAGCAATTCATGGCCGAACATTACAAAACAAAACAGAAATTTAAATACACAAGCCTGCAGATTTAACTACATACACACATTAAGAGAGAGAGAGAGAGAGAGAGAGAGAGAGAGACCTTGAAAGTCATCATGTTAAACAATGAAATTTTTCCACCACATGCTGACATTACGTAGGAATCATTCTTTGAAAGTGCTATGCACGGGACTGCTTCATCAAGGTTGACACCTGTGACATCATTAGCCATAACAAGACCACTGTTTGGTTGCCATAGCGGTGGAACAACACTGGTAGTGGCCTTTATGCCAACAAACAATTTCAGAATCTTCTCTCCAATGAGAAAAATGCAAACAATCGTAAAAATAAAGAACAAGAACCGAGAAAACTCATTCTTAGCTATCTGGTACCTTCCCACTAGGATTTTGTTCACTGCGACTCCACTTCCACAGCTTCTGAGTACCATTTGACCCGAGTGCTAAGATTCCAATACCAGAATTTGTATACAGAAGTCGAACAACCTGAACATACCCAACAGTTCAATTACTGGATAGATGAGATGTTTTATACTCAACCATGGCAGTTGAAATATGTAACATACCTTACTAGAAGTATCGGTGCTATCAGGCATGGTGACCAACCGACACTGGGCAGGATCCAAAATTGCAGACAATTGCCAGGGTTTGGCTTTATCAATGTCCTCCACAGTCTTTGGCTTTTCTATGCTCCTACCCATGGGATCAATTCCATTCTACAAAGAAAAAAAAAGGAACAGAAAAATAAGAAGTTAATCCTTCAACAGAAGAGAACGTAAGCAGACAAAAAGAACCTAGGAAACAAGATAAATACAAGGAAAATAATCTTCTAAGTTTAATGGTCGAACTTTTTGACAATTCCTTTGGTTCCCTTTACCAATGCATAAAAGGCAAAGGTACTTGAAAGCATGCCCCTCCACAACTTGCAAGGGCACACTGGAAGGTGACCAATGTCACAAGATGGGAAAAGGACACAATCCTAACATTTCATTGCATACTTGTGTTGATAACCAACCAACCACAGCTGTGGATCAGAGTAGATAGTGCCTGTTTATAATAATACTACTGCAAAAGAGAAACTCAAAGTTTCAAATTAGAAGAATTTAGACAACATACAAGGATAGGAGAAGGCCTGACGGGTGAGCTCCTTTCCACTTTACAATTGACTGGAGTTGCACTTGTTCCAGCTGAAACCTAATAAAAGGAAAAGGAGAAGGATCAGCATGAATATTGTGAACAAATATCACAGACAGGAAAACAAACCATCAGGTGTACTATAACCAGCTAGCTATTAGTTTTCCTGGAAGTGTTAATTCTAACCTTGACTGCAGCAGATTCCATGGGCTTTCTCATGGATTCAAAAGGCGATGTCTCCATCACTCTTACTGATCTACGACCAGCAGCATTTGCAAGTATCTTGAATCCATTGTCCGCTGTAGTAACAGCAAGAAGATTTCCTTCCTTGTTAAATCGCAAACGAGGAAGATTCTGAAGCAAAATATATGCTGATGTTAGTCACTAACAAGATAACAGAGGAGTTCCAAACAACAGTAAGAAAAAATAAGAATCCATTACTGACCGGAAGTCCACCCTCAGCATCTGTGCTGGTTAGAACATTAATGTTGTCCATATCCCAAAACTTGATCTGGCCATCTTCACCAGCAGCCAGAAAGTGATTTTGGGTAGTGTCAAACTGCACAACCCCGTTAGATTTCTTTCTAAATCCAGCATATGTCCTCTTTATTGCTCCTTCACTTTCATTCCATTCAACTAGATAGGAGTCCCCATCTTTACTTGTTCCGCAAGAGAATAATCTTGGGATGGAAACAAAAGCAATCAGAAGAAGCAAACAACTTGAAGGGTATAAAAGAGCAAATGGAATCCTTGTTGTATTTGTCAAGGCAAATTTCAACTATTACACCACGAAACATATAAGAAACTAAGAAAGCAACAAATATTATATTCAGAACCTTTTTATTGGAGATTTCACTAATCTTACCTACTTCCGTCGATAAAAAAAGAAGAAAACTAATCTTACCTACTTCCATCAGCACTGTAAAGCATTGTAGTACACCAGTGCCCAGGAGCATCATAGTCAACTCTAGAACCCATGTTGTCATATAGCCAGGCCTTTATTTTCCCATCTATGGCAGTTGAAAATATGAACTGCAAATTCACAAGTGGAAGACTTATGACTTAACTGAAACAAAGGAATCTACATAATACAAATATCAGAAGCATTTCAATTTGATTGTTCCTAAAAGCAATGAGAAAGTATGCATGCACCAAAGCACCTGCATGCAGTCATGATATTCCTGTACCCCATATTTGGATCACATGCTATAGTAGAATACATTTGAGTCTAAATTTAGCAAATAACATTACAACTTTTTAGTTCCACAAGCATATAAATTAACGAACAAAATCTTATTTTGGCTAACATACCTGAATGTTTTCCTTGTGGTGAGGACAGATGGAATATACAGGTGCCTCATGACCTTCAAAATTAAATAGTTTTCGTCCCGTTAAATCCCACACCTGTTACATCGTCCAGTTAGATCATACAAGTATTATAATATAACCAAGGCTTCTCATAATTTCTGACCCTCACCTTTATTAGTTTATCGTCTCCACAGGTTACAACACATAGTTGTTTGTTTGGGTGAGCAAAAGCCAAGTCATTCACACTACCAACATGAGCATCAATCTGCGACGACAAATGGATTAAAGTTAATACATATTGCAATTCAACCCCGCTAGAAAGGAAGCTAAATATTAACTCACCTCTAACAGCTGGTGCAGGTCATTGGATTTAGGATAATCATACAAGTGAACCAAATGTTTGCTAAATGCAACCCCTGCAATAAAAGTACATAATGCTTTTAAAAAGATATTTTCAAATAAATAGCTTATAGTGATAGCATGAATTAGAAGTGCACATACCCACGAAACTTCCATTAGGGCTCCATATGACACGGGTGACAGATATTGGTGCATCTTTGACATAAGAATTCTGCAACAAACTCTCAACTGTAAGACTCCAATATGATCAGGTATATTTATTTATATTTCTTTATAGAACATGATTAATTTTAAAACTGCAATCAGCTGTGCATGTATATAAGAATACCAGTCTCCTAAAAAATTTGCACGTTCAGTATATATTTTCTTGACATTCAAGTAAATCTTAATAATCTGAAAGAGGACATTACCAGTGAGTACTTAGTCAAAGATGAAATAAATACCTGAAATGTCGATGTTAGAGATTGCATTTCCCATATCTTGAATGGCTTTGTAACCAACTTCTCTCGCAATCCAAGCTCCCATAGTGTAATTTCACCATTACCAGAACCAACTGTCCAATACGTACAGACACTATGAGTTAGACATAGAAAGGAAATATGTAATCCATGAGATAGAACTCTAGCCATAAAATCAATTGACATATGGGTGAATATGAATCATGAATGATTCTTAAACCTAGAAGCAGTGTGTGGTGAGAAGGGTGAAATTCCATGCTTGTGACAGTGGATCCATGATGCATAGTCATAGCTACAGCTCTGGGCAGGTCATCCAATGACCATGGAGCTTGCTGTCTAAGATTTGGGTATGTAACCTGAGGTTAAAACAAATAAGACACCAAAATTAGTCACAAACTATGCTCTAAGAATGCATGAATTGGAAGCTCCCAAACAATTTAATTGCATAATTACAAATGATACATGGCAATATCCTAAAATTGCAAATTTGAAACTGATATTACCTCCTCAACAGATTGTGCAGGACGTAGCCTCTTCATTAGTTGTTCATGATCTGGACTCTGATATTCAACCATACCTGGGTTTGCTGGAGGAGTTCTTGGACGTTTCATAAGCGAAACTGTTCAAGTGAGAAGGCATATCATGAAGGTAAGTTACTTTCTGCGAAATACTTAAATAAATCAATTTAACTTGAGAATTCATTCTTCGTCATAATAAAAATTACATTCACTTATCATATAGACAAGTTTTGTCTTATCAACCAGCTAAGGTAGTGTAACAACTAACATTGGAGCAAATACATGCCCATCTCAAAATTTTACTTCCACAGTATTTTCAGGATGTCTACAAAGCATAAACTAAAGACTACTATGTTACATTCTCTCCTCTATAAAAAAAAGTAATAACAAAAGAAGAAGAAAAACTCCATTCAATAGTAGTTGATAAGAGATGAGGATGTTATAATCGAAATTTGACCAAAGTTGAATGCATTATGTCTCATTAGAGACAACACGTCCACTTAAATGGCCTGTACTAAGAAAAAATCTTGTCACCTTGATTTTGGGGAACAGGTATGGATGATGCAGTGACAACAGCTGCTTGAACAGATGAAGATGATGCATTAGCCATCCAACCTGCCAAAGCATTAGCATTAGCAGATGCTGCAGTAGGTGGAAAAGGCTGCAGGATGAGAAAAAAAAATACAAATTAGTTAAAATCTAAGAAGCTAAAACCTTCATTTATCACATAGTATTAGAAAAATGATATATCAAAGAAACAGAAAACTTTAAAATGCATATATTATCATACACCATGGGCTCCAAGTGCTGTATAAGCAACAGGTTTCGCAACAGCTGCAACAGGAAGATTTACGGGTGTAGGTGCCAGAGGACCATTTGTAGGTGTACATGAGTGGTCTATGAATAACGTTTTAATGTCTGGATTTGGCCTCGGGTTCTTGCATAATTGGTGCTGCCAGTTCAAGCTGCATAGACCAAGTACATTTTTCAGATACAGAACTTGTGTATCATATAGTAATCTAACATTGTAACAGAAACATGTAAGAAAGCAGCATATCGAATTATCCATATAAGGATCTAAGTAAACTAGAATCCTGGTTCCTTTGGGCTGATGAAACTCCAACAAAATATTAGCTGTAGTGTTCTACAAGGTTATATATTTTCTGCAGTATGAAAATTTGAGAATTACTACAACCAGCAGGCTCCATATTCCCTTCTTCAGTTTCTCTTCACCTTCTGTGGCTATAACCTAGTGTCGTCATGTTCTACGAGGTAGTATAGTTTCTGTGGAACTGATTTTGAGAAATAATACAATAATCAAGCTTCATATTTTTCTTATACAAATTCTCTTCACCTTTGTGGCTAAAACCTTATAGACTTAGACCTCAGGACTCAACCTAGCTTCATATTTTCTTATTGAAATTGTCTTCATCTTTGTGGCGATAACCTAATACTCTGACCTCAGGACGCAATTAAAGCTAATTTGGATAAAGTATAAGCTGAAACAAAACCAAAGTGAAAAAGATAGTTTCCTAGAATAACCGAAATGCAACATACAAGAGATGTCAACTTCACCTTTGATTGATAAGAGTCCGCAATCTTGATGATTTCAAGGTTGGGAAAACAAGCTTATCCCGAAAAAGGGGATTTGCTTCTATAAGCTTTTTTAACTCTATCAACATTATGTTACGAGCGGTTTTGGTATCTCCATACTTGGAAAGCTGCTCGTTTTCCCTGATATTCAGAAGCACAATAAATTACATATAAAATACTTTGATAATAACAACTCACAAATCCTATTCTGCATATCACATTGTTTTTTGTGAAATTACCTGAAGTTGTTGAGAGTTAAAAGATGAGTGATCTCTTTGAACAATTCCTCATTAAATGTCGAGAAGACTTTCAGATCATTCACTAATATTTCAACAGCCTGCGGCTTGTCCTGCCTACCATTTCGAACAAATACATAATGAAGAAAAAAGTAATTAAAATTTGGCTAAAAGTAAACAGTATGATATGAAAAAATATTCAAGTTAATTATACCGATCAAGTGCTTCAAGATACTTCTGCTTCCTGATTTCAAAGAATATCTTCATAGAGTATCTGTTATCATCAACTTTGGTGAAGCCAGATAAGTACTTCTCGACTTCATCCCACTCTCCTGCCTGAACTTTCTCGTCAAAATACTTCATGTTGAAGAAGAACCCAGATTCTTTCTCAAGCCTAACAAAAACATTAAAAATAAATCAAATGAACACCATTTCCATACTCCATTTAGAAGAGGAAAAAATGTCGGAAGGGACAAAAAAGAATCTTGAATATCAGAATTCCCATCATACAAAACCTTTCACTAAACCGCACCTAGATGCCTTAAATATTCCAATTGAAGTTTAAATTCTGTACCATTTAATTTTCCCGAATATCTCGGCAATCAAAGCATGCACCAAACGTACATATGGAAAAGATACCTTAAAAAGTACACACCATAAATTTCATATATTGTAATTATTTAAACTTCTATAAGACATAATCCGATCAATCCCCAATACTCGAGTATACATAATTAATACAAATATTCATCAATAAAGTTGTTCATTTCAATTTCCACAAAACATAACAATCTAAAATCAACAATTTCCTTTTGCCCGTTCCTAAAGTTAAATCTCAAAGCTCATATTTCTCATCATTTTCCTTCAACTGAACTATTATGAGCCAATAACAGCTCCTAAGCTATCTAAAGAGCTATTTTCAAAATCCAGTCCGAGAGCATCACAAAACTTCAGATTCACCATTATAAGGAAATGAAGAGAGATAAGAAAGGGCTTACCTGTGCACAGACTCTTTGAACTTCTCTTCCTCGAGAAATTGAAGGATGAGGAACACCAATTCTCTGCTCAAAGACGACATTTTGGCCACTCAAATCACAAACCCACGACCAATACCAACTCCAGAGCCAATTCAGAGCAAAACCCAGAAAAATTCAACAGCTCAATCCACAGAAACAGAACACACAGAACTCGAATTCGACGGGGTGGAGCAATTAGCAGCCCCAATCAGAGCAAATCGCACAGTTTCAGGTCCCAATCTGAGCTCCGAATCACCGGAAACTCGAAATCATCGGGCTTTCGGGATCCAATCCCGCACGGACTTCGAGGATTTCTAGGGTTTGAAAGGCTGCGGAGGAGAGAGAGGCAAGATAAAGAAGAGAGAGACTAGGCCTCGCTATCTTCGATGCGTTGTACAAGAGTTATTTTTCACTGACCTATCACTATAAGCAGATCAGCTTATATGATAGCTTCATCTATTATCAAAAGCGGTTATCAAATCGTGAGACGATATATATAGCGTGTGGTTCCGGATTCGAAACAAAAATTCAAATATGGTGAATATTCAGTACACACGTCCAGTTCTGGTACTGTCGCTTTCTAGTATGTCATTCAACACTTGCAATTATTATATCGTATCGTGCACCGTATCGATGTGATTTATCGGGAGATTTTGGATCTGGACAAAAACAAACGGACTTCAACTCAATTTGGTGGCTGAATTTTGAGCAAAAAATCAAAGTAGTGGTCTAACTTTCAAAAGTGACAAACTAGTGACTGAACTTTCCAAAAGTTAAACAAACTAGTGGCTACCATATATATCAGTTAACTTTAACTGTTAATTATTGATGTGTCATAATTGTTCGGTCAATTTTTGTTGTTGTTTTATTTGATTTGTAAAAAATATTTTTTATAACCAAATGCTTGCTGGTTCGCTTTTGACGCGTTTTTTTATTTTCGTGATTTTTTTCAACGCAAACAATTATCAAATTAAGTTTTGAAAAATGATATATGTTTACGAAATA
>JAYMTA010003978.1:0-13307 GCA_036897625.1 Pelargonium cotyledonis | reverse complement strand
GCGGCGTAGATCCGCAATAGTTTTTATGATTGGTATGCGCGCAGGACAGTAAGAGGTGGTTGCAAAGAAGGAGAAAATGGTCTGGAAGGTGGTGAGTTGGTCACAATCATTGGATCAAATTTCGAGTTTGTTGTCGGATCAAATGACACACACGATGGCGACTAGATGCGACTAGAAAAACACTCCACGTGGTCGCCTTAAACTTCAAATGCAATCATTTTCAGTTGTTCGTATTTCTCAGGCTGGAGGAGAGGATTTCAGTGCCTTCAACTTGATTATTCAGGCTGATGGGGAGAAATCTAGTGCCTTTAGTTTGATTATTCTTGATATTCTAGTCATTGTGGTTAATGTCAGTTTCCTATTTTTGGATTGGTCTGTAAACCGAATGGCCTACGAGTTAGTTAGGTTTTCGGTCTCTTTGTCAGAATTGTCTTTGTTATCGTCCAATTTGAACTAATAAAATATTAAATTCTTTTGTGTTAAAAAAAAGTATATATATTAATATTTCTTCACTCAATGTCCATTCATTTTTCTGTAATTAAAAATTGTATGGACATTAACAATATTAACAAAAGATAACATTGAATGCAATAATAACTTTTCTATTGACTTCAACTCTAATAACATTTAACATAATTATTTCTTATTTGATTATTTCTATTTTTTTGCTATTGTTTATATTTTAATATTAATGTGATCAATATTTTGCTTAAAAGAATATATGTTTATTTCATAATTTTTAATTACATTATTTAAATTATATTTATACGATAATAGCGACTTTACAATCTCGTGCAAAGCACAGATGTTTTTACTAGTGAAATTAAGTGCCAATTGTTTGTTAGTTTCTAAAATTATAGACATGTTAATTAAAGTTTGTTAGTTTCTGAATTATCCAAAATATAGACATGTTAATTTATGTTTGTTAGTTGTTGAAATTATAATTGGAATTGATTTGTGTGAGGTGGAGATGAAATTGTGTGATTTGTGAGAGGTTTGGCAAAAGGATAGGGTGAATATGAAGTCCAAATAAGTTTTAATTAATGCACATGCTCACCTTCTCTCTTTCTAGCCAAACAATTACTGTATTTTACTATTATATACATATAAAAAAAATTGTATTTTAACAATAATTTGTCAAGACCCACTTAAAGAAAACAATAATTTGTCAAGGTGTTGCACCAAGTGGTTTAAACACTTGAGATTTTCTTTGGTATGATGTGTGTTATTTAGTTTTTAAAAGAGAGAGCAACATACTCCCATAAGAAATGACTTGTTGTGTAGTTCAATTGATAAAAAAAAAAACATCTAAACATATAAAAAGAAAAGTTTGTTTAAATTAGCTTAATCTTCATGCTTACAAAAATAAAATAGAAAGCTTACATAATCTTCAATAATAGCTTGGGTAATAACCGGGGGGCAACCTGAGGCATCTTAAATACAACGACCAGATACAAAAGTAACAACTCTAGTAATAGAGTGAGCTGCCACATTCACAGATCACTCAACAAAAATCTCACACATCCAAATAAAATGTTTTATATACATTTGACTTGTTTAACGCGAAATGAATTAGTGTTAAATAATTCTCCATATAATTCATGGCATTTATCTTAACAAATTCAAATAGTACTAATGAATTTATTATGAGAATAATAATAACATTAATGATTCACGTACTACTAATTTATCATAAATGAAAGCAACTCTCATTGTGAAATAAACTGAATATTTTTTTTAAACTCATTTTGAAAGGGAATTATTAATTTCAATATGATTATAGGATGTAAATTGTTGTTTCATTGGTTATAAAAGGAGAGTTTGAATTTATCGTACATGCAGTAAATTAAACTTCTCCATTCTTTTCTTCGTTGAAATTTTAAATTTACACTATTCAATTTAGTTTTATGAGTAGCGACTACTTCCTTAAATTACCTTAAAATGCTAAAAAGGGCATTAGATTCAAAAATATATTTTTTTTATATGCACATGACGAGATTCCTAGTACTTAAAAGTTAAAACAGTTGTTCAACTCAAGTCAACATTCATTAGTAAATCAATAGTTTGAGTAATCACAAGTTGTATTTCACATAATAATCACATACTTGGTAAGAAGAAGTTTTAGCTTAACTTGACTTATCGAGTTTGAGTACCAGTGAATGTAATGTAAAGTTAAAACTTGGTAATGAGAGATTTGCCGCTCTTGTGTTTTTACCCGTCACGAATGATGACAGTCTTACTGTGTATCACTTTAAGTGCTATTCTAATGACTAGAATAAAAATTCGTTTAAGAATGATATGACTTAAATGTGCTAGGACCGAAGAGAGAGAGAGTGACTTAAATGTGCTAGTGCCGAAGAGAGAGAGAGAGAGAGAGAGAGAGAGAGAGAGAGAGAGAAAAGAGCTGAAGTTGATATGGGCCAAGTGTTGTCTTTGTAGAGTTGAAGTTGAGAGAGAGAGAGAGAGAGAGAGAGAGAGAGAGAGAGAAAAGAGTTGAAGTTGATATGGGCCAAGTGTTGTCTTTGTATTGTACCAAAAGAAAGAAAACAAGAGTTGAAAGACAGTCTCATTGTGGCAACCCAACTACTGAAACTCCAACCTCTTCACTCTCGTTTTCTCCGCCGTTGCCACCCACTTCCAGCCCCTTCTTTTGTAAACGCCGTCGTTTCATCTCCTTAATCTCCATCAACTCACACCCACCTCTTCTTCTTATAGCGCCAATCTTTCTCCAACTCTAAGCTTCTGGGTTCAGATTCTCAAGGTACCCTTTTTTCCTCTAATGGCTTTTCGTTGCACCTCTGGATTTTTTTTTTGTGTTTTTTCAATTGTATGACTGTCAGGCTTCATTGCTTTGAACTGGGTCCTGCTTAAATTACTGTTTTAATTATTTTTTCTTAGTCTATTTGTATTGATAGAGGCATGCAGGTAGGCTGTTTGCTGAATTGTCCCAATTAATGTCTGCTTTGAAATTTATATTCAATCCCATCCTTAGCTCCTAATATGCCTACAACAAACTCAGGAAAGTTCAGGTTTTGGCTCACATTTATAATGCTCCCTCATCAATGCTCTTCTTCTTCTTCTCCAATTTAATTTTACCCTATGCCACCACTTGGTTCCAGACTACGCCTATATTATATTCATACCCCCCAATCCACTTTTTCTTTTCTCTCTCTTCATTTTTTTATGAAGAAACTCCTGGGTGTGGACTGTGGACTAAATCAGTTACTTTCTGTTTCTTTCTTTAACTCCTCTTTAGTCTTCACAGAAATTAATTTTGTGTATGTGTTGAATTTGATAGCAAGTAAGGGATGATACTACCCTCAGATATACATAAACAAACACCCAGATTTCAAAAATTGAATGCTATTAAGCTTTCATGCATGTGATTGGCATTCCATTTTGTAATCATCTTCAATAGCTTAATCAAACCCACAAAACTACTTAAATATGTATCTTTGGTTTGCTGCTCGGCCATGGGTTTAGTCATTAGTGACATCTCTTTTCACCTCTGGGACTGGCTATATTATTTGTGTGAGATGGCACTTCATTATATAATGGTCTCCACTAGTTTCACCAAACCTGCAAAACTACTAAGAAACGCGTGCTTGCTGCTTGGTGATGAGTTTAGCGGCATATATATCCGGCTTGACCTTGGAGATTACTTAAATGCATTATTTCTTATAGAACCTCCGACTAACACAAAGGTCAAAAGATTTTGAAAATGAGTTGGTATACCTCTTCTTTTCAGAAATCAAGTTATTATCACATATGACATATTTGGTTAATGTTAACTATTGCTTGTAAGATAACTACGTTTGATCTGATTATGTTCTTGAGAGACTTTATTTGTATGTTATGGAGCTTTCAGCCTCTTTTTAATGTATAGATTACGAAGAATGATTGAGTTTAATTTGGTTTTCAGGAATCAAGTTGGTGGGTTTGGTCGAGCCTATAAAGTCCTTCAAATATGAGTGCCTATGTTGTTGGTGTCCTTGTTCCTCTTCTAATGTCTCTTCTTCTTCGGAATTCCAAAAAATCAAAGAAACGGGGACTTCTTGCTGATGTTGGTGGAGAACCTGGGTATGCAGTCAGAAATTACCGGTTCGAATCCCCGGTAGAATCGGCTTGGGAAGGTGTTTCAACCCTTGCAGAACTTTTTGAACAAGCCTGTAAACAACACCGAGATAAGCCCTTACTTGGCACTCGGAAGGTTATTTCAAGGGAGAATGAACCCACTGGAGATGGAAGGTCCTTTGAGAAGCTTCATTTGGGAGACTACGAGTGGTTAACCTATAGAAAAGCATTTGCAGCTGTCTGCAACTTTTCTTCTGGTTTAACACAACTTGGGCATAAAACAGCAGAACGCGCAGCTATCTTTGCCGATACAAGAGAAGAATGGTTTATTGCTCTACAGGTGCTTGTCTTATCGTCTAGCTCCAATAAATACATCTTTTAATTAACTTCACCTTTGCTTTTCTCATCCAAAATATTAAATTCAAATAATGGATATGTTTAGTTTGTCATATCAATATCCCTGTAAAGCAGATTCTTTTATGAATGTGCTTATAGGGAATGATGCCAACTTAAGTCTATTTACTTTAAGAAAGGTGCAATTTATAGGCATGTTCATTCACATACATGAATTTATATGATTATGATATAATCGATTGTTTTCTTGTATCAGAGTTGTTTTAGGCGCAATATCACTGTAGTGACCATATATGCATCTCTAGGAGAGGAGGCTCTATGTCACTCATTAAATGAGGTTACCTCTTTCTCTCTCTCTCTCTCTCTCACACACACACACACACACACACACACACACACACACACACACACACTCTAGTATTCACATTTCTTATTTTTCTCAACATTGAAGACATTCTGTGTTTTCATTTCAGAATGGAAACTAAATGTATTCATACTTAGAATTGATGCCAACAATATATATATATATATATATTAAACTGATGTTGGGGAAATTTTAGAAATTTAGATTGTTGAGCTGCACATTTACATTCATCTGATGGTTTCTACAGTTAAGCTAAGACTAATATATATCTTAAAATATTAGAACTTAATTCCTGTTTGGTTGGGCTTCTCCATGAACTTTTATAGCGGAAAAGCTGAAGAAAGCTGATTTCAATTTCATCATCTTGTTCAAACTTGGTCAAAGATATTCATTTATAGACCACTGATGGAACTTTCTCGTTGGAGCTGAATTGTGAAGGTTCTGCAATAGCAATTGATTCAAACAGGCACTTAGACAAATAGCTTCATTTTTTGTGTGGCTGTTAACATCTTATATGTTGATCTTATCAAAGCAGATTATGCAAGTCATGCTTTAGTCAAAATTTAGGAACAAATTTCATATGCACTGATGAGCTATGGTATCCCAGTTTTGGTTTTCCTATTGTAGCAGTTTACAAGTATTTTTCATCAAACCCGTATTTGAAATGGTCCTGTTGGTTTCCTAACTGGGAAAGCTGAGCTAAGTGTTTCTAACACCTACTTTTGCTGTTCTGGAATGATTACTGTGCAAACAATTGTAACCTAAATTGTCAAACTAACATTATTTGCTTCGGGATTTGGCGCATCAAGAATCTTTTCACATTCTCTTAGTTGGCATAACTGTGAGATACTGTCTATTTATTTATTTGTTTTTTTCTTTTGTAATTTGTCATTCTCTCTCAGACAGAGGCGACAACTGTAATTTGTGGGCATAAAGAACTGCAAAAACTTTTAGACATCAGTGGACAGCTTGACACTGTGAAACGTGTAATTTGCATGGATGATGAGGTCCCATCTGATTCAACATTGGTGAGCAGTAGCTGGACAATCACTACATTTGCTGATGTGGAGAAGCTTGGCCGAGAAAATCCTGTTGATGCAGATTTACCTCTTTCCTCTGATATAGCAGTTATCATGTATACTAGTGGCAGTACTGGATTGCCAAAGGTGAGTAGAAGCAACTTATGTTATAGGTCTCATATGTCTTTTAATTTTTGTCTACCTTCATTTTTGTGTTGCACCTGCTTGAGTTTATCTCTTCTATAAGTTTTTATTTTTAATATTGTTATTCGTACAGATTGAAGTAGTGTTTATGTATAACAGTTTATCATACTTTTGAAAATCATTACAATTTGATTTTTGTTAATTATTATTTTCTTAAAGTTTCATTCTTTCACCATAATTTAGTTGGAAAGTTGTACTCTTTCCCTATTTACTTCATGTTGGAGACTTATCAAACCTAGATTGCTAAGTGATATAACAATCTTAAAGTTTTTTTTTTTTTCTTAATCTTTTCTGGCATAAATGTTGTTAGGAATTTAGAGCCAAGACCTATGATAATTGCTGTACAAATATACTAGCAAATAAAAAAGAAAAAGGAGGAATATGAATTCTCTTAACTCAAGGAATATTTTCAGTATTAGAGTTTGCCTTGATGGATTGATGATGGAAATCTTTGTGTAGATAAAACTGTCCTGGTAATAGCATATATTCAGCCGGGTACCATTCTTCCATTTATAATGAGTAAGTTTTGGGATTAAACACATAGGGATGTAGAGATTTGGGGATATGAGTATTGCGTTTTTCATATAAAAGAAGAATGAAGATATAGAATTGTAGTGTCCATCGTTGTCTTTGAATCAGTCAGATTGCTAGTTTTGTTTCTGTTTTCCGTTGTAGTTCATTAATCGCTAGTATTTGGACAAAACTTCGTATGAGGAAATTGGAGTGCGCCTTCTTTTCCGGAGTATGCTTTTATTTCTCCTCAACTTTGCTGGACTCTTTACTAATAATATATGTGTAACGTGTGCATGCTTTCTCAAAATAGATCTTTAAGGCATACCATGGTTTTCATTAGTATCATATCAACTCACCTTCACAATTTCAACTTTAAACAGGGTGTAATGATGACACATGGCAACATCCTAGCAACAGGTTCTGCCGTCATGTCTATTGTTCCTCGCCTTGGAGGAAAGGATATTTATATGGCATACCTACCTATGGCTCATATCCTTGAATTAGCAGCTGAGGTATGTAGAAACTCGTGTACTGTGGTTACCCTTGCATAATTACAGTAGTCAAATGCGCAATGCATTGTGCTTTGACATTTTCACTGAATTTTGTAGAATATAATGGCTGCTGCTGGGATAGCTATAGGATATGGGTCCCCTTTGACTCTTACTGATACATCAAGCAAGATAAAAAGGGGAACAAAGGGGGATGCCACTGCATTGCAGCCAACACTGATGACAGCTGTGCCTGCAATTCTTGATCGTGTTCGAGATGGTGTGCGGAAGAAGGTTGGTGAACTTGGGCATTTGTGCCTCTGAAACCTTGTACTGAAATTTAAAAATGCTTATCCTGTTACCATCTACAGGTAGATACAAAAGGTGGACTGGCCAAGAAATTGTTCGACTTTGCATATGCTCGTAGGTTGTCTGCAATCAATGGTAGTTGGTTTGGAGCTTGGGGCCTTGAGTTGCTTCTTTGGAATTTTCTTGTCTTTAGAAAGGTCCGAGCAGTTTTAGGAGGTCGTATCCGTTTTCTGCTCTCTGGAGGTGCTCCTCTTTCTGGCGACACTCAAAGGTTCATCAACATATGTCTTGGGTTAGTACTGCCTTGGCAAACTATGGAGTTGATTAAACAAATATTCCATGTTTGTACTTACTTTAGCTCATTTGTATTTTTTTTTAATTCATTAAACTGATTTTAAAACTATTTCCAGTGCACCAATAGGTCAAGGGTATGGTCTCACTGAGACTTGTGCTGGTGGGACATTTTCGGAGTTTGATGACACATCTGTTGGTCGTGTTGGTGCTCCACTTCCTTGCTCGTTTGTTAAGGTGAGAAATTAGTATTTTTGGTTCATGCAATGGATAGTTCACAAACCATATTATTCACTTTGCTCTGGACTTTGGACTAGGTGGTCAGTTTCCCTGTATTTTGGCCCCTGTTTTAATGTCTGCTCTTGTGATTAATATCAGTGGTTGAAAATTGAAATTGTCTTAATCTAGCGTACAGCTTCTTCATCTTAAGTCGTAACTGCTTGTCATTCATGGCTGAGTGTAGCTTTTTTTTCTTGTTCATTAAGCTGTATAATGTTACTATACCATCCGAAGTTTCATTTGAGGGGACCTTTTATAAACTGATATTATGCATTGTTTGCATACGAAATGCTTACATTGCAGATACCAGAAATCTTCCATCACTATTGACTATTCAGTTGAAATTGTTATTTTTGTTCAATGTTGTTGCAGCTTCAGTCATTACAACATTTTTTAGTGTGCGCACGTGTTTTCAGTATTTTAGTTTCTCCATGCTGTGTATAAATAATTTACTCGAAGCTGGACAAGAAATTCTACCTCTTTCATCTTGGAATATACCTATTTGCACGAGTCATTTGGTCATGGATAAATTACGTCCAATCGGTGGTTTTGTTTCATGCTAACAATAGATAATCTATATTTCAGTTGATAGATTGGCCAGAAGGTGGATATCTAGTTACTGATTCACCAATGCCACGTGGCGAAATAGTTATTGGTGGCCCGAATGTTACTGTCGGATATTTTAAAAATGAAGAGAAAACAAAGGAGGTGTACAAGGTAGAAATTTGAAATCTCAATAGTTTATTTTCTTAATAGGGAAAAAATTATGAGTACCGAGTCTATGTTACTCTTTTGGTGTCCATAGGCTGATGAGAGAGGGATGAGGTGGTTTTACACGGGCGATGTTGGCCAGTTCCATGCTGATGGTTGCCTCGAGATAGTTGACCGGAAAAAGGACATTGTCAAACTTCAGCACGGAGAATATGTCTCCTTAGGGAAGGTATGGATTTGGGTTATTATGTTCGCAAGTTTTTTTTTTTCCTCCTCGAGGTCTTTTTCAACAACTTTTTCCCTACAGATCGAGTCTTCTCTCGTTGGAAGTCCGTATGTGGACAACATTATGCTTCATGCTGATCCTTTTCAAAATTACTGCGTGGCTCTCGTGGTTGCCTCACAACCCGCTGTGGAGGCTTGGGCTTCAAATCAAGGAATTGTTTTTACTGATTTTGCAGACTTGTGTGAAAAAGAAGAAACTGTGAAGGAAGTGCTAGCATCACTTGTGAAGGTATTTTTTTTGTCAACTGAGCATTAGGTGCCCCGAGATAACTAGAACCGTAATGTGTGTTTGTTTCGTGTTGTATTGTATGTTGTAGGCGGGAAAGCAAGCTCGTTTGCAGAAGTTTGAGATTCCGGCAAAGATCAAATTGCTTAGTGATCCGTGGACACCGGAATCAGGGCTAGTTACAGCTGCCCTTAAGCTCAAGAGAGAAATTATCAAGAAGACATTCTCTGAAGACCTCTCTATGTTGTATGCATCTTGAGAAGCTACACTTTGTTTAATTTTTTATTGGGATAATCTGCTTGGATATTGTATTTATTGAGTGGATGAGTCTTGTTTGGTTTAAATTTTGGGAATAATAATATGTTTATGATCTTCAATACAAAATGTTCTCCAAACAAGAAATGAAACTAATATGTGAATGTAAACTAGAAGACTGATTTTTTTTTATCAGCAACGGGACATCATACTCGAAGTAACAATGTTTCTCACTTCCTAAAGGTAGTGTCAGCCTAAACCCCATCACACAAATCTCACTCCATACCGTTGACAAAGAGGCTCGAACTTAAGACATCGTAGGGAATCCAAATAGAACACTGACTTGATAGGATAAAAACACTAAAATTGCAGCACCACCTTACAAGAACTGATGTGCACCAGCAAAATTTCACATAAAAACATCCCCCAAATACCTCAAACCAAAACCGTTACATATTCTGTAATGTAACTATGCAAGGAATGAAAGACCATTAGTGTAGATCTCAAACACATTGCTGTTCTGTTGATGATGAATTTACTCAAACAAACTCCACACTGATCTTTATTCAGTTCCAAGTACAGTTATATACAAGTCACACTCATGCAAACAAAAAATCTAGCACATCTACACAGATGGTACCCACAACCCAATTTTCCACAATCTTTACCCACAACCCAATTTTCCACAATCTTTGTTGTTGATATTGTGCTACTATATAACTGACAAAGAATCATCACATGAAAAGAGGATCGCTGGTCTCTTCACCAGATGACGGCTGCAAGGCACGGATCCTGACGTCATATTTTCTACGAACAGAGACTTCTTTAACTGAATCTGCTGCAGCCGATACATGTGAATAGGATGAACTACTGTCATCATATGCATTTCCAATGTGGTTACCACACTTTCGGCAAAGAAGTTTGGTTCTCCTGCGGAACAAACCCCACGAAAGACTAGAGAAGTAGGGTATGCATTGGAACTCATCCACTTGTGTAAACCTGCTTTCGTCAATGTGAAAAAATGATATGATCCCTCTCTTTATAGATTTTCCATATTTGGAGCCAATGGTTGAGGTGTTGCGGTTTGAGGAACTTAGGTTTAGCTCATACCCACAAGACCCACAACTGCACGAGAAAGAAACTAAATATAAACCAAAGGTAACAAATAGTAACCATAGTCACATAAAATAAATAGGTGGTTTTACCAAACTGATAATAGTCATTTAAATTTTCTAAATTATTTGTAATCTTAACATTTAGAACCAGTACCATGTTATATTTTTTCCCTGCCAATAGTGAAGGTATCCTACAAATCACAGGACAATTATGCAACTGTTATGTTTGTTTTAGTGGTTAATTATGCATCTCAAAAGGTAATGGCAAAACGAAACTCAAAATAGAATGTAATACAGTTATTGTAAGACAGAAGCCACAATATAGACAAAAATATTTTCCTCCTACAGAACATGTCTGTCATGGGAAAGATATTTCATTACAGAACCCATCAAAAATAGGAATTTAACTTGCTTCCTTCATTAGTTGTCTTTTGGGCAACAAATAATGATCACCAGGACTTAAGCTCCATTAAATATTTGCAAACTACCAATAAGTCATCCTTTTTTTTTATCAGATCATCAAGACATCCATTTGTAACACCAAAATAATACTATTAAAAAAAAGAAGGAATAATATATAATATAGCCCTCTCTAGAGCCCTTAAATTCATAACACTAGTAAACCATAGACCTTTACGAAACATTAAAACTAATTTATAGCTTTAGCGATCCCATAGAAGCAAAAGTTGGTCTTATGAACTTTTTGAACATATTCAGGAACACTTAAAGGGCTTATTTGTGGGTAACACAAGTTTTTTTCATCAATTTCATGAGGAACCAATACCAGACTGCACTAGAATCCAGATGTCTGTTACTAAGGCAGAGACAAGTTCTCAAACCTTGATCAATATAACCAAAGGTTGTTACCGCTTGCCACTAAACTAGGAAGACGATTGGTTCCAATGTAAATGAGAAAGAGGGAGGGATTAAAGTGTTTACGGCTAACAACATCATAAGAGGAAGTCACTTTCTGCACACACACACACACACACACACACACAAAAAAAAACCCTTGATTTCCCTATGACCAGAAAGATTTCGTTGATGTACTTTTTATGCTCCGCCAAAAATGGGTAAAGGAACAAAATGTTTCCCAAGAAAAATACTTTCTCAGAAACAAACAGAGCCAAACCCAAAGGCCAATCTAATATCTCTCAAACAAGGATGGTGTTGCAATATCTTAATCCTAGTACACTTAGCAAATTACAAACGAGAGGAGGGAAAATATTCCTAACATCATTTGACGGAATCTTTTTTCTAATATTCCTCACTTCTTATCTACTAATAAGCGATGGAAATTGTGATGAAAAACACAAAATAAGATAGAGCGAATAGACTGGTTATCATTGATTATCGAGCAATGTCATTGTTTGATGCAAGTGTTGTAGCTTTTCTGTGAGCTGCGCAATAAGCTTAGTTGTGGTAGTAAATTAAAGTCACCAAAGAAACAAGTATATCAAATAGACACAGAAAATGCAATCTCCAAAACCACAATCATCTGAGTAAACCTCGGGGTTGCCTACATTACCAATTAGACAAGTACGGGGTACTTAGGAGATTCACAAATTACTAACTAAAACACAGAATTGACATTCAACACTAACTGTAGGATGTCGTCAAACTATTCATTTAATAAATTATGTACTTGAAACTGACTTCACATCCAACTGGGTGATCTCAAAAATGGTAGATCAACTAAAATCACAGAGCTGTACAGTGTACTACACAACTGTTTTTCTCTTCAAATCTACTTGATCAATTCAACAACTTCAATTCAGGTATGAAAATATTGAATAATCTAACACCTACCCACAAAATAAACTGTAATTAATTCAGTGACCCCACCAAACAAAATCCCCAATTCAACCAAAACAGATCCAAAATCGCAACAAAATGAGAAAAAAAAAAAAAAAAACAAGGACAGAGATCGAACCTGTAGCTAACATCTCTCTGCGAAGAACACGAAATTTCCATTTGTAAACCAAATCAAGGATTCAAGGTCCTGGGTGATTGAATTGACGGAACTATCAAGACGAAAACAGAAAAAGGTCACTGCGAAACCAAAGCGCAATACTTAAGGGATTGGTGGGTGGTGAAACGTGTCCCGCCCGAATCGGATAGATGATCAGCTCAAATAAACACCAAAATTCAGAGCAGTTGCAGAGAAGGCGAAGAAAAAAGAATGAATCAGAGAGAGAGAGAGAGGTGATTGTGATGACTAGGATAGGGAAGAAGGAAGGGGTGGCGCTTTGTCAGTCCTTTTCACATTGAAGGCATGACATTTTCTTTTTCCTTTTTTTTTTTTGTTTAATATGTAAAAAGTATATTTTTATTTAATTGAAGATAATGCCAATAAGGAGGGTTTCTTCATCCCTTGTCGTTTTAAGAGTCAATTAGAGTTTTCGTAGGTTATGCATTCTCTTGGATTGACAGATAATTAATTGCGATCTCTTTCGTTTGGATAGTAAGTTTTTGCGTGATAGCAAGTTAATGTGTTGTTAGGTTTGTGTATCGGCAACGTAGATTCACAGTGAGTTTTTTCGATTGGTGTGTGCGCTAGGTAATTGGAGATCTATGGCGATTGTAGGGGAAAAGAATTTGGTTTGGAAGACAGTGGTTCAGTTGGAGCCCTCTTATCAACTTTCGAGTTTGTTACCAAATCGGATGACGAATCTGGTGGTGGCGATGTGAGGTCGGCAACGACTTTCACACAATTGTCTTAAATTTCATGTTCAATTGTTCACGCTCCTTAGTTGGAGAGAGAGAGAGAGAGAGAGAGAGAGAGAGAGAGAGAGAGAGAGAGAGAGAGAGAGAGAGATC